>CM025618.2:1839563-1849683 GCA_014621495.2 Entosphenus tridentatus
TCTTTGTCTCTCTCTCTTTGTCTCTCTCTCTTTGTCTCTCTCTCTCTCTCTCTGTGTCTCTCGTACGCTGCGACGACTACTGCCGCGTCGAGTGGTCGTGCCACGGTCTCGCGTCGGCCCGCGTTCCTCCTCGTTTCTGAGTTTGTGCAGCGAATATCAACGGCAGTAACAAAAACAAGTCCCCTGGGTTCGATTCCAGACTGGGACCTCTCTTTTGTTGAGTTGTTTGTACGTTCTCTTCACAGTTTCTGTACGGATTTCCTCCGAAAATGTCCTGTTCCCTCCCATGGCTATAGAGAAACAAACGAGGTGATGACCAAGCATCCCCCAATGCGGCTTTCCTGAGTAAATACGTGATGTAACATATTTTGTTTTTTCACAGGTGAGCCCTTAAAAATAGGATGGTGATGCTAAATACTGTATTGCAGCCAGCTTGCATGAAGTACATTGCTTTATTTACTCATGGACTGACTATGTTTATGGTTGTAAGGGCCTTTCATTGTTTATGTGAATGTATATTTGTGTTTTCGTGGGGGCACAAGATCCATTATAAGGACGATAGTGCTTGAGAAATGTTGACCAATTTACTATTGGACTATTTTGTTTCATGTTTGTGTAAAAAAAAAAATCAAAGAGAAAACATATAAAAAAAAATTAAACATACATATACAGACTCGGATCCCCCATTATATTCAGATTTGTTTATGTTGTCAAAGAAAAGTGTTCCAAAATTCCAACGAAAACGAACATTTGTCAAAATAATAAAATATCATATTTTTCTCAATGAAAAATGCACCACCAATCATCGAGCAGCACCACCAATCCACTGCTAGGATGACGGCTTCCCCACAATCTCGCAGTGTTAACAAATCGCGATGCGCCTGCGTGCAAGCGGATCCTGGTCGCTCCGTCTCCACGGCGAGCATAGCCCCGTGCGACTGCCTCCTTTTTGGTCGCCACTCTGTCATCAGTCTCGTCCACCCGACCCACTCTTACGTGGTCGTGAAATGTTATCTCAAAAAAAAGATCCGCACAGATGGGTAGCGGATGCCTGCTTGCTCTACTGCCTCCGACCAGTAACTCGGTGGCTCTACCAATGGGTGCCTCGCGTCACGGCTCCGTCGATTTGTGATCCAACGACTCTACAATTATATTCTTGGTTCTTTCGGTAAAGTCACGTAGAAGGGAAATAATACAATTACAAAAAATAAAACTAAAAAAATATTTATTTTTATTATTGTATTATTTCCCTTCTACGTGACTTTACCAAAAGAACCGAGAATATTAATCCCTGCAGTCACGAAAGCTTTAACTCGAGACTCTACGAGTCTTTAGTCCGGTCTTGTATCATAAGGTCTAAGTTTACAGTCTTTAACATCCACCTCGCCGCAGGCTGATGCTCCAGCACTCGCTGATTCACTCCAATCTGAATCTCCATTGAATCTTCGATCGCTGTATGGCCACTGCGTCAGCTTGTGTTGCGATCGAAACGTCGTGATCTATTAGTTTTCTATCTACGTGACTTTACCGAAAGAACCAAAGAGTATACTTGACCACTGTTACTCATTGAACGTCACTCATGGATGCCCCCAGCCATGTTGACAACTCGGTCGACGAGAGTTACTGTTTCGTCTCAACCACACAGATGGCGTCCCACGGTGGCGAGATGTTAACTACCTCGCCCGGTATGCAGGAGGTCTTGGGTTCGATCCCGACCCTGACGCCTGTTGTATATTTTAAGTTTTCGTATCTATCTCTCTCCCGTGGTCGCGTGGATCTTTCTCCGGGCCCTCCGTTATTACCCTCGAGGTGGCTTTTCCACGTGATATCCACGTGATAAGCCACTTGGTTGAGCTCTCATCTGATGATGGCCAGATCGCTTCTGAAAAAGAGCTATAAAGAGCTCAGAGGGCCTTACCTGCTACAATTAAAATAGTAAATATTCAAAGCGCAGTATTTAACCAGCGCACAGCAGGTGACGACGCTTATCTCTCTCTCTCTCTGCCTATTCCACTCGCTCGGCTCCACTTTGGAATTCCCTTCCGTCCGATCTTTGCCCAAGTTCTTACAGCTTTGCTCAACCTCAGGTAACCTATTGACTCCTCGTATCTATTACACCTCCAACAATAGTGCTGTTCGCTGCTTGGTGTTGTTTTTATTTGGGGGGAGACGGGGACCTTTGGGGCCGTGTTCAGCAATCGTCGATTGTGTTCGAGAGGACCGCGCGCTCTGGCAATCGCCCCGCAGAGAATCAATCATCGGGTTAGAGGTATCGAACCGCTCTAACCTCGTGCTCCGTGGCATCGCGGCGAGCGTGCCGACCCCAATTAATTACAGCTTATTGTCTAATTGCTTTTTAAACAACTGCACATCCCGCAAGCCCTCCCATCCACTCCGACCAACCTCGCTCTTGATCGACAGCTGTCGGTAGCGAGACACAACATATGTAGGTACGCGTGTGTATGTCTGTGTGTGTGTGTGTGTGTATGCATGCACGTTGGAATTCTTTCGCACCGTACGTAGCCAACGGCGCTCATCGGAGGTGCGGACAGCTTCGAGACGTCACAGAGCGTGTCACGTGTTCACATTTTCTCCCGTGCTCCCACTCGGCTCGATTTGTGTGGCCGCTCCGAACGACAGAGGATTACGGACGATCCTGCCGTCGTTATTACTTTGCTCAACTCGCCCCGTCTGTTTATCGACCGGGGAGGCAAACTGCCCCTCCGAGGCGGGAGATTAAAACCGTCCGATACAGCAGCAGCAGCAGCCGCAGTGGCGGTGGTCCCAACCAGACACCCACCTTCAATCGCCACTGCCCTCCCGCGCCTGCAACGCAGAGTGGTGCCGATAAGCACCGGGGATTTGGCACTTAAATGCTTGTTTGCCATTTGTCGCGTGTGCGGTGGGTGTAAGGGGCTTAGCCGTACTTTGTACTCTCGTGGTAGTGCCTTACGCCGATGGTCCCCGCTTCCAAACCAGCCCTAGCGGTGTTCCGGACAAACTCGAGTGAGTTCCATCGGAATGTCGCGTGTGGTGGGGTAAAGTGTGGGTACTTTTACCTCCTTACAAATCTTCTGGCTGTGTGGAAGAGTAGGCCAACTAGCCTGTAGGAGAGGGGGCGGGGTTCTCTTGAGCTTCGTCGAGTGGAGGAGGCCCAGCAGTGGATATGGAAGTCATCGCTGGCTGTACCTTTACCTTGTACACCTTTTAGGAATAATTAGTTATAATTAAAGGGTGCGACAGGTCACTGTCTTCCCAAACCTGGGCTTGTTTTCCCACCACCTAGGCTGTCGTCACAGGCATGGCCACGTGTTCACGGGCATGGCCACGTGGTCTCTTAGGACAGGGCCGTTTACTTGACCGCACGTCTCGTTAAGTAGGGCATTTCGTGGGGGCTGTGGGTGCTGGAGGTGGGGGTAGGGGTGATATAGGGGTGCTAAAACGACGCTTCAACTCTTAAATCGTCTTCCCTGTACCCAGAGCCGTCCCTAGGGTACGGTGAATCGGGGCGATCGCCCCAGGCCCCGCACTTTGGGGAGGGGGGCGCACTTTGACGTCGCGGTGCTAGATGTAATACTGCCGCTTTAGTTTCAAGGCGTCGGTGGGGGGGGGGGCACACGGTGGGGTTTGGCTCGGGGGGCCCCGCACCCCCTCCTCCCTTGGACGGCCCTGCCTGGAGGAACCATCATTTTCAGGTGCTTGTTAGAATTTAGGCAGGTGAAATATACAGAAGTCATAAAACAACAAGAAAACCTCTAAATATGTATTTGCATATTTGTCAGCTATTCCCCCCCCCCCTGCCCCGCCCGCAATTTGGACTATATGCAAAGTGCACTATCATCTTCATTATATTTATGCTCATTAATTGCAAATTATAATAAAATGCATTTCATCAGTTATATCGAATTGATCAATTGCCACGCGCAATTAAAGTATCCCTGAAACGGTTTGTAATCGCTGTACATTTTTCCAAGGGAGACGGTTGCTGAGCAGCTTCATTTAAAGGAAAAAATGCAACCCTAAAATATAAACGAGCTATGCTTTTGAAGACATTTCACCCACCCCTCCCACCGCAGAGTAATTAGCTGAGAGTAATTTTCAAATTTGGAATTTGTGCTTTTGACGCCCATTCATAAAAAAAAATACTTTGCAGTGTATTTAAAATCCACTTTGCAGCAGATGCATTGCTTTGGTGATACCGCACAGCCGTGGAACGGGGGAATCTCTCGCTGGAGACAAACCAAACACGTTACACGACGTGGCTCAATAAGTGTTCTCACCGCTGAATGACCCAAATACATGCGCACTGTGCAGTATAACCTGCGGTGCACTAGTTTGCATCGGTGGCAACGGTTCGTCTAATGGGATTGAAGTTGGGTAGGCAAAGTGAAGCTTAGCAGGCAAGTTGCATGACAAGAGCAGAGCCCGTTTGACAACCACCTCCACTGCTGGATGAGGGCCTGCCCACACTGTGACCGTCATCGCGGGTTTATTTGACCATACTTCACTCGGCTGGTCGCTGTGTTTGGTGACGAATGTGGGGGAGAGAACAGAAAGTACACTACGACGAGAGATGTTTGTTGCACTGCCCTCGCTGCCTTCATCACCTGCTCGTCCATTCTATGCACCCGCCTGGGTTTGATCTTCCACGAAGCTCGTGGTCCACCCTAAACCGCATCCACTGCACAAACCATGCCAGCAGATGCGGATACCCTGATGATGCACAAATAAGGAAATACAAACTCTCCAGTAGTTGTGTGCGACTGTGGTCATCCAGAACAGAGACTGTAACAACGTGTAACGACAACGCCCCGATCCACAAATACGAGACACCACGGCGGCGATACACTTCGCTACTCCTGACACAGTTATCTGGGCTTAACCACCTGCATGTGAAATTGTAGTAATTGCCCTGCATCTACATCAGCCGTACGGAAGAAGAAGAAGAAGACGAAGAAGATGCCCCAGCCAGGATCCAGCTCAGATTCTGAAAGTTCTAACGAGTTCGGGCGCATGCCGGTCCGATTTGGTCTGAAGCACATTGGCAGTAAGACAACTCCACGCACACGCTCCATCGTCTGCTTGTTGGCTGGCAGCAGCAAGAGGATAGTTTACCTTGCAAAAGGATGGGTGGCATTCATGGCCGCTGCAACTATACCCACACGGCGGTCATTTTGGGCGTCGTATGAAGATGATCTCGCCCTTGATTGTTTCTCGAAGTGATGTAACACGTTCGCGGAATTTCCCAGGAGTGAAAGACCTCCACGGCCAGATAATAGCTCAACAATTATAGTAGTCGCCTTTCAATGAATACCCAGTGTTAGTTTACGTACACCATGAAGAATGATTACCATCTAACGCGGCGTGTGTGTGTTTAAGAGACGGTCAGACCAGCCCTCGGATTACCTGATTTAGTTATCTTCTGAGATAAAGGCGCAGCCCTGCAAAGTCTCGCTCACGCCACTGCTGCCGGAAGAACCATCGACTAGATGAAGCTCTAGAGAGCCGCCCCTCTGGAGGTTATGTTTGGCCTACTCTTCCACAATGGCCAGACTTCTTGGAAGAGGTGGGGAGTACCCACACTTGACTCCACCAGACGTGCCTAACTGTGGGAGAGAACCCTCGTGAAGATGCAATATGGAAATGTAAGAAGATGATTCTAGGATCACTTTATGTGATGGTTAAGATGACACCAAGTTAAACTTCTTTGAATTATGCCTCGGTGTTATCACAATAACCACCAATAAACAGAAGCTTGGTGCTCAAACGTAGACATTTAAACACGGTAAGATATGAACAATTTTCAACTCCCAAACCCCATCGTTTTAAAGTGCAAAGTTATCGAGGGACTGTGTCGTCTTGGTGTGGTCTTGCGTTGTTGTTGTTGTTGTTGTTTTGCTGCCTTGCCCAAACTTGCATTTAGTGTTGACAAATCTTCAGGAATTTACAAGTTGCACTTCCATACTTTATTGATATATATTTACTGATGAGTGACGTGCTCAACTTTTGTCTATCTTGCTCTGGTATCCTTTATTTATCATTTGTCGTGATTGTGACATCTGTGAAGAATATCTTCATAACGCCATCAGATATTCCTCCTCCTGAAGGATAAACAACGTTTCTGATTTTGCTTGGCTGTAGCATAACAGAGACACGGGTTTGCATCATCCTGACTCACTCGCTCAGAGACACGGGTTAGCATCACCGTGACTCACTCGCTCACTCGGTCCCAATCCCATCCAGTGCACGCTGCGTGACTACGTGGCCCAGCACTATAATTGCAACAATCGCACGACGATTGCCAAATGCACGCCGACGATCCAGCGCGCACACACAGACACACACCTATCACGGTGACTCCCGTGGTAGGTGTGATGTTGCTCCATTGTGGAGGGTCTCGGCACCAGCTGTGTGTGAGGAACCACCGCAGCCTGGGAAGCTCTAAGTGCAGTCACGGATTGCAGATTAGACATTCCTTTTGTGGGAGAAAACAACAAACTTAGTGGCTTTCCCCGAACTGGGTTGAAACAAATAAATTAAAGGTGTGTGGGGGGGGTGGAGGGAGTGTGTTGGGGGGGGGGGTAAAGGTACAGCCCCTGCAATTTCTCGCTCGTGACACTGCTGGAGAAAGAGCCAGCCCCTCGAGAGGGTATGCTGGCCTACTCTTCTATGCTGGGCAGATGTCTCGGAAGGGATGGAAGTACTCATACTTTACCCCACCACACACGACTTGCCAGTCGACCGCGATGTGTTGTTTTCCGATTATGATGGGATGAAGGGCTGATTGATTCTATCTCCCCGAGCCGGGATTTGAACTTTTGTAATTCAAACTATGAGAGACGGACGCGCAAACCCCACTGCACAGACTCCCCAAACCGGACATGAGCGCAACTCGGCGGAGACAATGAGTGAGAGTGATACCAACAGAGTAATGATGATGGATTGGACAATGACTCATTGTCCCTTTGCACAGCAGTGACGAATACACTCTACAAAGCATACAAACAGAACTGCAGCGTGTTTAAGCAATCGAATTCTTAACTTCTTGCTATCTTATGGGCGTCATCAGTAGAGTCAAGCTTGTTCAACAAATGTTGCTGGGCTACCAGATGTCATTGGCAAGATCACGCCATCGAAGCTATACTGGGCCCTGTTCGACGAAAAACGCAATATCGAACACAAACTCAAATTGCGTTCACAATACAGGGTTTCTTTAGGTTAGATTGCGTAAATATAAATGTGCCGTTAAACCCGACACAACCAATTTTGTAAAGTTTTTCACGTTACTAATACAGCATACCAGTGAGATGGAGAGAAAATCCACAACATTTACAATGGATTTGCTCTCCAACACACCGGTTTGCTGTACTAGTAACGAACTGGCATGGTCTGTTTACGCGACAAACATTACTAATTGGCTGTGTCGGGTGGTGGCGGGTTTAACGACACATTTAAATTTACGCGATCTAACCCAAAAAAACTATTGTATTATGGATAATAATGGTCGTGAAAGCCGCCTACTACGACTACCACCACGTGATCAACTCTATGCGTTCTTGTGGAGCATTCTAGGTAAAATCCAGTGGTAGAAACGTGACGGTGCACGACTCTGGCTTAGCAGCATCCATTCGGAACAGTTACTACGGCTCGTCTATGATGTTTAAACAGCAGTTCGCCCTGGGGCTGCAGGGCGAAGACGATTTGCACACAGCGTTGTAATGCGGTGGGTTTTTCTGGAAGATTTGCCGGTTTATCCAGGATGTTTCTGTTGCGCGTCGTCGCTTTAAGATGTTCCCTGTTAAAATTGTGTTTGTTGCGGTTGCACCCGACTCAAGAGCCGCATGGCTCACAGGGTTATACATATTAAATTAATCTTGAAACTTGATTCATATCGGGAATGCCGTATTTCCATTTGGACCACTGGTAAAAAAATAAGCTTTTTCATGAACAGAACTCTGCTTTGTTTCTCTGCGTAAGTAAAACATTTATTTGTGGTGGCATAATGTTCCACAGCAATGCGTATACGTTTGAAGTCGGTGCACAGTAATGATCAACATCATAGCTTGTTTTAGCTCTCTTTGTTTTTAGCGTGTCCATTGAATCTCATACATCCTAAATATTGCACCATGGGAACCTCATTTGCCAGTAAAAATATGATAATTGGTTTTTTACCCTTCTATCTGGCAACAAAACTGACACCTTTTTACAAGGAGTCATGTTTGCATAGACCACAATACCTGCAGTCATAATGCAAAAAAAAAACATAACTCTGATAATGTGCACTGTCCTTGAAGTTGATTGGTCCACACCCGAGACAGCTTTCCTTAGAGCCTTGTCTCACATGGGTTTTTTTTGTTTGCATTATGACTGCAGGTATTGTGGTCTATGCAAACATGACTCCTTGTAAAAAAGTGTCAGTTTTGTTGCCAGATAGAAGGGTAAAAAACCAATTATCATCCTAAATATTGATCAGTTTAAAGAGTAGGCCAAATACCCTCCCAGAGTCCGGACTCTACTTGAGTCCCTTCTGTTCGCCGTGGCGTGTGAGCAAGCAATTGCAAGGCTGCGCCTTTACCTTGAGGTGGTTTATTTAGTTTTTTTGCGGGTCACATCGCGAGTCATGAGCTGTTATTTTTGTGTCGTTGTCAATTGTTCAACTGTCGTTATTATGGGAGGCATTAAAGACATACGCTGGTCATGGCGTACAAATACTGCCAAATCTTTTGGTGAAATGGCTTCCCGTAAAATCTTCACGGAGTGTGTGTTATTGGGAACACGTGGGTGTGTTGCCCCTTTTATGCCGCCAGCATGGCAAGATACAAACTCCTCCGACTGGCCCGGGGCTAAATAAAATGTCGCCTCGAAAGTTACAGCAACACAATTACAGCATGTTTAATCCTCATCCCCCTCTGAGAATAATATCATCAATAATGTGAACGTAAAATCGGAGCACTTTCTGGCTTTACGAGTATGGCTCAGTGGTTTGGCCAACGGATGCACGTTACCATGGGCCTATGCATGGCATGTAAATATTAAAATGTAAATGACTTACAGCCCCCCTTTTCAATCTGCTTCTGGAACAAATAAATCCTCTCCAGCCCGTGTCGGTAGTGGGTGTTGTTTGACCATACTTCATTACGCTGGTCAATGTAGGTTGGCGAATGGGGGAGACCCCGGACCCTTTCTGATGCCGCCGATGGTATTTTGCTTTTAGTGTTTAGTTTGTTCTTCCCCCCCGCACATCCGATTATCGCGGCTGGCTACGTACGTTGCGAATGAAGTCCTACATACATGTTAGCCGTGGTCTGGAATCGAACTCAGGTGGCTGGCGTCATTGTGCTGCAACACGCTAACCGCTGTGCCACCGCTCGCTCCACCGCTGTGACGCATTCTCGGCGTGGCAGAATATCGCTGCAGCTACCAAAACCCTCGTCGGCGTGGTGTCGAGACGTCACCTCTGTGTCTCTGAGACACACGGGAGAAATCTCCTGAGACGCCGCTACAGAGGAGACGTCTCCTCTGTAGCTGTCTGTGTGTGTCTCGCATCACGGGTGTCGTGTCGAGACGTCACCTCGGCATCTGTGAGATACAGAGACACAGACACACACAGAACATTGCTTCAGCTGGAGTAGAGGATGGAGGAGGTTGAGGTGAGGCAGGCGTCAGTGGTCGGCGCACTGCTCCACGAGCCCGGTGACTCGAGTTCGATTCCTGCACCAGGTACTCAAATGAGTACCTGGTGCGGTGTGTAAACATCGCCACTGGGGAGACAAAGGCGGCCGGGCGTGGTGCTGGCCACCCATCCCTTCGTGTGCCGTTCCGGCCTTCATAGCTGCGTGCTAACAACACTTGCCCCGACAGTCTGTTACAAGCTATGCGGGGGATCTTTGTCTTTGTGTGGGGTTTGTGTGTGTGGGTGGTGTGTGTACACGTGTGTGTGTGTACGTGTCTCCGTGTGTGTGTGTGGTGAGGGGGGTGACTGCCCAGACAGACGCGCCAGAGAGGACAAGGACAGTGCGGATCGAGCAAAGCCGATTAGAGCCAGAACCACGCAAAGCCCTCCCGCCTGAACCCTCCTCCTGCCCCCCCCCCTCCAGCCCCCCCCCTCCTCCCCCCCTCC
>CM025618.2:1854683-1870955 GCA_014621495.2 Entosphenus tridentatus
TACAATGACAATAGTTTAAAGTGATTTGAAGCATGTTTTATTTTTTGTCGGGGGGGAGGGCAGAGCTTTGTGACGTCATATTTGAGGGGGGGGTCTGAATTTTTGTGACGCCGTGTGACGAGGAGGGGGGGGGTCAAAAACCGTCCAAAATCGCGTGACGTCATTTATGGACGCCCCCTTGCAAGCGGCGATCAGTTTGCAAGTAGGGGGCCGAGAGTGGCGCGTGTCCTCTTAACGTTGTCATTTGCGGGGGGGGGGGGGTTAGTTTGGACCCTAACGCTGGCACGCCGATGGCCTTACCCCGGTGGTTCTCAAACCTTTACCGCAGCCTTTGGTGCTCAATCGGTGAAAAAAAGTAGAATGTTAATAAACGCGTATAGGGGTTTGATGAAACAAAGTAGGTTGTTACTTACGTGCCCGTTCTTAATTTGTGTTTCGATTATTTACCTTCTCAAACAAATCTGTCCGTGTCTCGCACCCGCAGAGAGGGCATCAGCGTGCATCCAGGTGAAGAAGATACACACGGGGCCCTATCCGGTGGGGGGGTGGGGAGCATCTTTATCTTCGACAGTAAAGCAGACGGTACGTATTCACGGTTAATACACCCAGAGTAATAACCAGGGCAGCCCGCTCGATTCGAATCGCTACCGCTCGATGCCGAGGCGTGTCACCGAGCCAGTAAATGATGAATCGATGCGCAGCCATTACTCAACTCTTATTGATTGCACCGTTAATCCTTCAAACTGGGCAGGCTACGGTGAAGGGAATGCGACGATGCACTGCACAGCTTTCTCTTTAGCATACGCATCGCGTGAACGGCTCGGAATTGATTGGGCTGATTTTAAATTAAAAGTGCGGCCCTTGAAGTCTTCGCTCACGACACTTGAGGGAGCTCGACAGAGCCCCCTTCTATGTGATATGAATGTAACATGTTGAACTTCTTTCGCACCCTACGTAGTCAACCGTGCTACTCTCCCACGCTGACCAGAAGTCTGTGAATATAGGAGTACCCACACTTTATCTCACCACAGGCGGCCTGCCTGCCTGCCCATCGACTGCGGGGAACCGCATTTATACCACTGGGTGGACAAAATCGGTGGCATTTTAAGAGCGCTGGCCCACATTGCTTCAACTGCCGCGCCAGGAGATCGACCCGGCGACCTCTGGATTGCAAGTCCGGGGTGCTGACCATCACACACCACGACAGCCACCACCCTGGCGGCTCTCATCCCGTAGGTCGCACTCCCAAAGGGCGGGTGGGAGGTGCAGGCTACGGCGTTGGATACCGTGCAGGTGAAAAGTGTCGAACGTGGGAGGAGGGGGGGGCTGTCTGGTTTAAACTCCAGCCCACATACAGCCTCGAGTAGCCGCTGCCCTGGGCTCCGGCACGGCCCCCCGGATTCCTCACCCGGCGCGGTTAACTGCACAAACAGCCTCAATTTTCAGCCTATGACTAAGCCTTGGGCCTCCCTGTTAATGGCTTTAATCGCCGGGTCCCAAGGGTTTGACGCAGACGAGGGCTGCAGGCACGCGGGGTCACCCAGGTATGTCCAGGCGTCGGGTTTCGCGCGGGACTCGTGGCTCGAAAGGTCGGCAAAATGAAAAAACCCCAGAGTTTATAGAGATAATCACGTTTTTAATTATTTCACCCGGTGAGTCTGTTGAGATTCATTATCGGGGGGGGGGGGGGCTGTCTTTTTCACCGGAGCCCGAATTAACCACGTCTGTGTAGGAACGTGGTTACTATTATTGTCATTTAGTTGTTAATTTCGCAATTTTGTTCCGGCCTGTGACATCGGCACGCGATGACACACGCTTGTGAATGAAGTCACGTGTTCTACAGTAAGGCTCACTTAACACCAGACACAGAGCGCTTTGATCATTTCGCCAAACTAATTGCCGGGTGATTGTTGAAATCAAAACACTGACTCCATGGAAACTGGCTCAATGGAGAGCCAAATTAGCCAGCAAACTGAATATACACGCTCATTTTTACAATCTAAACAGGATATCTAAATTCTTGAATATATTACTGAAACAATTGTATGGTCTTTTCCTTCTCTAAAGGAACAAATTAACTTCTTATTCTTTTCCCAACGTGTATCGGAACACTGCTGCCTGCATCAACAGTTAGCTAACACGTGACCTTCTCGTCGCAAAGGACAATACAAAATTAGCTGACAAGTTACAAAAGACGATTTTTTTTTTATTCAAAGTAATCCCAACTAGGGTAGTCGAGTGGGAAGTATAGTATAATTCCATATGCCTAAACAATAGAGATAGAGGAACAATAGAGACAGAGAAACAATAGAGACAGAGAAACAATAGAGATGTTCACTGCGGTAGTTCTCAACCTGTCGGGGTCCGCACGGCCATGGGCAGTGGTCTGAATCAGAAAACACTTTTAAGATGTAACTCTATGTATGCGTGTTGAACTTCTTTCGCACCGTACATAGCCGACCGTGCGAATCGGAGGTACCGCTGGAGGAAAAACTAAACGCAACAAGCAGCTCTAAATAAATTAGTTTTTTTCACGAGTGTGAGTTGTTGATATTGTTGTTAACGCTGCTTGTGCACCACTGCCAACACAGCAGCTAAAGCATCACAAAACATTCGCAAATACTACGATTTATTTTTCTCTCCACGAAACACCGGATTTACTTTCCTGACCATTGCCACAACTTTTAAGATTCGTGAATTTCAAAAAAGCAAGTTCATAACATCGAGGGCTTAAACATTTTTTTTTACAGCGCTTGTAGTGGTAGTTTCAATTTAGAAAACTATGTTATTGGAGCATGGTGGCCCAACACGGCTTGGGGAACAACCTCTCTGGAAGAGGGGTTCGTTATTAACGCCGATGATTTTTGTACCATGTTTGAGAATGTCGACAAAACGCAGTGGCGTTGTATCCACAAACCCCATGCCTCGATTTCCACCTCGGTACATCTTTCCGAGTTTACCAATTTGAATAGATCGCCGAGTTCATAGCGCATGCGCTAACCAGCAACGCTGCTGCGCCACTGCTGAAAAATGTAAAAATATATTCCGGACCCGAGGATGAAAAATGTGGTTTATAAAATTACTGCGAGAGCTTTCTTGTCCATTGTCACGACTTGACCTTCTGTTCTCTGTGCTAATCATAGCCGTTAATGCGCAGAGGATTAACCCAGCTACTGAGATAGGCAGATGGGGTCCTGAAACATCCACATCATTGAAGAGACATATGCCTTGACATTTTAATAGATTGGTTTATAAATGCATTTGTGTATTACTGAAATTGTTGCCATATTATTGGGGTCTTTCGGTAAAGTCATGTAGATAGGTTCACAGAAATAAGCTATCTACGTGACTTTACCGAAACACCCAAAGAATATGAATGAATTCCTGCAGTCACGAAAGCCAAGATTTGAAATTGTTACCATTTACATTTCATATCTTAACAAGAATAATAACAATAATGTACGGCCCTTTGTACATTCACTCGCAGATTTAATGCCTCCCTCTCAACCATGTGGAGGTTGTTTGTTATTGCGGATTGGTGAAATGGTGGTGGTAGTGGTGGAGGAGGGTCAAGGAGGGCAAAACCAATTCAGATATCACTCGCCGCCACTGATCTTAGCCCTGGTTAGCAATTTAATTTTGGTTGCTGGGTTCAGAGCGTGTGGTGTAATGTGTTAACCGCTGCGCCACCACTCTCCTCTTCGTCTTTCCATTTGTGTCCGAGGGGCCACACCGTGGCCTGGCAGAAGGTGGCACAGCAAAAAAAACGTAAAACTCCACCTGTTCCATCTGAGTGGGATAGAGTGTTTCCCCCTCGCATGCGTGGGTTATTTTTTTTTCCAGGTTGCTCCGGTTTCCTCCAACATGTAAACACTCGTTAATTGCCTGATGACAACTTAACATCTGGAGGAGAGGATCGCAGATCTTGGAGAGGTGGGGTGGTCGTGGAAATTTTACACCTGCTCACTGCCTGGCTGTCTCTCTACAAGTTGAAATTATGATTAAGACAAGACTGGGGGTGTGGGCAGGGTGCGACCTTACAACACAATGTCGCGTAACCACGCGGACACCCAGTGCAGTGATTATTGTGCCCGGTGTGATCGTCATCTGCTCAAGATGTTCACGTGCTCGACCTTTCCACAAATCCCCTTACCCCTCAGTGCCCCCAGTGCTTGGGATATGCGACGTTGGTTCTGTAAAATCCCCAAAATTGTGTGGCTTGTGTTGTTGTTGATCCTCCTCAGCCGCGGAATATTGCGTGTCCACGTGGGCTGATAGCAAACAAAGACAAAGATCATCCGTATAGCCTTGATAGACTGTTGGGGCAAGTGCTGTTGGCGAGCACCTATAGGAGATGTTAACTACCTCGTCTGGTACGCAGGATGTCGCGGGTTCGATCCCGACCCTGACGCCTGCTGCTGTATATTTGGAGTTTGCGTGTCTCTCTCATCATCATCACGGTGGCTAGGAGATGTTAACTATCTCGCCTGGTGTACAGGAGGTCGTGGGTTCGATCCCGACCCTGACGCCTGTTGCTGTATATTTGGAGTTTGCGTGTCTCTCTCTCATCATCACGGTGGCTAGGAGATGTTAACTACCTCGCCTGGTATACAGGAGGTCGCGGGTTCGATTCCGACCCTGACGCCTGCTGCTGTATATTTGGAGGTTGCAAGTTTCCCCGGCGGTCGCGTGGATTTTCCTGCGGGTGGGTCCTTTGCTCTTTCCCTCCACGTGATAAGCCCCGCTTCCTCGAGATATCATTTGTGGACAGGTCGCTTCTGACAAGAGCTGTATAGCTCAGTGGGGCTTGCGTGCTGAAATAAAAAATATAGTTTCTAGTTTAAATGTTTTTTTAACTGAAAGAAAGCCTGGAAGCAAGAGGGAGTAAGATTATGCGTCTGTGCAGAACACTCCGTGAACTGTTGCTGCCCTCTCGAGATTCTTCTCTGGGAAAAGAAGCGCACGGAGACCGCCGAGTGGGATGATGTACTTGGACCGTACGGCCCGCGTAAGTGTTGATGTTCTCGTCGCCAATGTGGCAACACAATATTAAAACAAGACCTGCTTTCTGCGGGAACATGTTCACAATACACGCACACACACAACACACACACAGGCTCAGCAGCTCGATTGGGCGGTCAACTCACGAGGCAGGTGCCATGAGCGCAGCGGCTGATTATATCAACTATGTAACACAATTTTTGTTACACAGTGAATTAGAATCGCCGCTGTGCACCGATCACACTGCCACACCGCGCGTGGCGGAGCGCTGCTCGCGAGCAGAGGTTTGATCAATGACGCCCCCTGGCGTAAAGGCAACCGGGTCATATTCCAGCGCACGTTGATAGCGATGCTAAATGCCAACCAATGTCGAGGCCTGTCCGAGTTGTCACCCGTACGGTTTACCCCGCATTCTTGTGCAGGGAAATGTAGTTTTCAGGTCCATACGGCGTGCAGCCGTTTCCAATACGGGAACAACAACAACGACACATCAATGTGTTTGTGTTTCTCCCTTGTGATGGGACTTTGTAGGATGAACGCAGAGATTTATAACGGGCACGGGGTGACCAATGAGGTCTGAAGTGGTCTGTAATAAGGTAGGGCACTGACAAGGGGTTGACAGGTTTGTTATTGCCACGAGAGGAGGGCTTCGTGTAGTTATGCTCTTCCCCCACAGGTTGGTTGCGTTGAATGGCCAACAATCACACGACCGTGGCTTGTCTGTAATGTATCTACGTATCTCTATGTATCTGTCTCTCTACGGACCTCTACGTTTATCTTTGGGTCTCGATCTATAAACCATGAGTGTGTGTCGCTGTGCGTTTACTCGATGGTCCATAGTTTGTGTCGCACTCACTATACCGTGGCTTGTCTTTAATTTTGAATTTTGAAGATGTGCGCATCGGCCCGTTGATGTTCTGATGCGGATGATTGCTCCAGCAGTGTCTCCGACGAGGAGGAACGTCAAACGCAGGAGACGAGCGAGTGTGTTTGGCATTCATGCCGGGTTCACTGCGTCGTGACACGGAACACTCTTGGCCGACCGTGGCTGCAACGCCGCCTTAACGGAGCCGCCTGCCGATGGAATATTCATCGCCGTGTGGTCCTGGTGGGGTGGGGGGCTCTCGAAGACACGCCGCGGGGGGTGGGGAGGGTTGTCAGCGCCCCGGCCCAGGTGCCCGCACACAACCGATGGGGTGAGTCCTTGCCACCGTGTCGAGTTGCAATTCACACAATTGGGATTAATTGGTTAAAGTTCACGATCGTGATACTGATCCCAAGTGTTTACTCTAAGCAACTTGCTTCAAGTGCAAACGCTTAAGCTGAAATTAACCCATTTAACACGCGTGTGTGTGTGTGCGTGCAGTACAGAGGTTCTCGATTGCAGCCCCAAGCAAATTCTCAGTTGGGCGCCTTTGTTCAGAAGCTATGCATGCACTGCAGGTAACAGACCTCTATTCTTGCACGTGGAAATGTTCAAATATATATTGTCTCACAACCTGGCTGAGAGGGAATCATTTCAGCAGCATTCATTCAGTACAAGCTTTCAGCGTCCGGTGTCTCATCAGCAGTCAGGCCTGCTTTAAACGTAACAAGTCCAGTTTGCTTTGACTGCATCAATGCTGCGGAGACTATTCCCTCCCACAAGGCCATGAGGCCGATGGGCTGTGTAACACGGGACTTTTATCCTTTGTGGAAAGACAACATATTCGGAGGCATTGATCGTCTATTTTAATTTATATTCTCTACAATGCTACCGATTTACTTTGACCACCCTGGGGAATATTGTTGCCACGATATTGGCGACGCTACAATAATACATCTTATGATATAAGCTCTAAATAAATCATACCCACATAGCAAAATATCGTTATAAAATGTCCCTGCATGCCAAGATAAAATAGTACACGTTTCTTGAGTACTCCCTGCCTGTCCACCCAGCGGCATGAGTACACCACAGCCAGCAATCGTGTGGTATGGTGGGGTAAAGTGTGGGTACTCACACCTCTCCCAAGACGTCTTGACCAGCGTGGCAAAGCTGCAGCGGCCAAATACCGCAGAGGGGAGCGGCTCTACGTGGAGGCCCTGCCACCAGCTGTGGCAGAGGCGAGATGTTAATGCCCTCGCCTCGTAAACAGGTTGTGGGTTCAATCCCAACCCTGACATATGGTGTATATTTGGAGTTTGCATATCACTCCTCGTAGTCACGTGGATTTTTCTTCAGGTCCTCCGGTTTTTCCCTCCACGTTTAGAATCAACATCAGATGTTTTAGAGTATTTGGCTGCTATAAATTACCACGTGATAAACCACTTCGTTGAGCTATCATTTGCGATGGCCAGGTTGCTTCTGAAAAAGAGCCACGTAGCTCGGTGGGCCTCACCTGGTAAAACAAAATAGTTTATAAAATTAGTTTATAGTATATAGGCAAGCAATTGCAGGGCTGCATCTTTACTTTTAAATAACCAGAGGTGGCCGTGGGGTGGCCGTGGGGTGGCGGTGGGGTGGCGGTGGGGTGGCGGTGGGGGGGGTTTCAGCGAGTCGTGAAATGGAAGGAGACCCCCGGGTTCACTGCGTCGTGACACGGAACACTCTTGGCCGACCGTGGCTGCAACGCCGCCTTAACGGAGCCGCCTGCCGATGGAATATTCATCGCCGTGTGGTCCTGGTGGGGTGGGGGGCTCTCGAAGACACGCCGCGGGGGGTGGGGAGGGTTGTCAGCGCCCCGGCCCAGGTGCCCGGCTAAAGCCCGGATTGACTGATATCTCGTTCAAAGTCCGTTTAGCCAATCTGCCGTCAAAAGTGCTCATCGTATCGCGACAGACGAATGGTGTGGTTTTTTCTTTCTGTTTTTAATAGGATGATCATACTCTGGGCGACAGTAATCCACAACAATGTGAGAATAATGTAATATATATTTACAACAAATGATGTGTTTGATAAGACTGCATGAGTTAAAAAGTTGTTTAAACAATATTGATATAAGTAGCATGGGTGTTCTTGCATGTGTCGATGGTCACAAAGCTAATTTAACAATTTTCTCAATCGTCCTCCTCTCAAACTAAACTTTATGGACAACGGAGTCTTGTGGGTTATCAAGTGGTTGTATTATTTTTTTTATTTGACACCCTCCCTGCCCCCTTACTTTAACGAACAATTTGGAGAAGTAAACATTTCCACACAATATGGGCATTGTGCACCGAGCATTGGCAACGCAGCTCGCTTTGACCAACGCGTCACCAACCAACGAGGCCATGCCGTTACAAACTAATCCCTCTCGGGCGGGGGGGGGGGGAACTAAACAGAATCCCTGCTCGCTTGGAGCGCGACGCTTTAGACGAGGCAACGGAGAGGGGTGGTGGGTGAGGCGGACACGGGAAACGCCGTGGAGAAGCCTCCACACTCCCAGACTTGTAGGGCCACCGACGAGCTGATGGCGGTCAGGTCCTTGTCAGGATTTGCCGCCTTGATTCTCTTGGTATGGCTGAAAGCCCTCCGTCTCCAGCTTCTCCTTGAATTTCAGGTAATCCCTCCTGCGGTCAAAATACTTGGTCTGTGACAGAAGGGAATCGGCGGGGGGGGGGGGGGGGGGGAGCGGGAGCAGATGCGTTATTACACAGGTGCACTTTGCCAGGGTTTAATTCTTAGGGGTATTTTTTTTTTCTCTCTCTCTCGTGTTTTTTGTTTTTGGGCCCCGCAGCGTGGTTCCCTCGCAGAAATTGTTTTGCCGAGGTTTTTGAAAAGCTCAACAAAGGGTGAACTCGGCATGACTCTGTGACGGGGGGGCAGGGGGGGGGGCGGCGAGATGTCCGGGTGGCACACGGCTTCACGTCGACAAGGACGAGGCCGCAACGTCACCAGGGTGCCTTTGCTTTTGTATCGCCGCAATCCGCAGCGAAGCATCGGAGAAAACCATCACCGTAAATAAAACACCATCGACACAAATTATGTATGGACTGTGTCGGTAGTTGTCGGGGGTACTGCTAGGTGTTGGCCGGGTGTTGGTCGAGTGGTGGTGGGTACCGCCACAGCAAACGAGTTTTGTAGTGCGGGTGAGCGTTGGTGTCAATTTGAGTCCTGGGTGTCGTTGAGCGACACTCAACAGCGATTGGTTGAAATACTGCACCCAAGTGAACAGCTACTTCGTGATTCTACTAACGAATACCCACAGCTGTAGATATCTGCAGTGTACGTACGACATCACGGAACTGCCTTAATGCAATGCACGTTCGCCTCTGCTATGTGAAAGATCGCAGTGGGCTCTCGGCTGGATCTGAACAAAGAATTCACTCGTTTGTTTTCCCCACTCAAAACAACACTCCGCACGGGGTGCACGCACGTGCGGTTTGAGCGCCCGCCGCTCACTCCGTGCCTCCTCTTGCGTGCCGTCACAATATTGCCTTTGTTAACTTGCTATATAGGGACAATGAAACTTCGCTTCAAACAAAAAAAAGATCCTGTGCTTGGTCTTGCACAAGGCCTCCGTATGAACTCGGGGGAGTAAACAGGTGTAGCTTTACCGGCGGAGGTGAGACACTGAACCAGCTGGAATGCCAGCGGGCCGAGTTCAAAAGACGTCCGCTAAGACGGCTGTTGTTGAGTATGGCCTGGGTTAATCCTGGCCCTCGGGCAAACTGCACAGCGCTACAATTAGTTCACGATAAGAACCCCAAAAAATCATTAGTAACACTACTATAAAGATAAAGGGACATCCCCTGCTATTGCTTGCTTACTACAACACTGCTGGCAGAAGGGCCGCCACTAGAGGGAGCTCTAAAGCCCCTCTAGCGGGTATTTTGGCCTCCTCTTCCACTCTGGCTAGACGTCTTGTAAGAGTTGGGAGTAACCCACGCCATGCGACCTGCCGAACGACTAACGGTGGTGTATTCATTTATCATGCTGGGGTGGACAGAGACGTGAGAATTTAAATACCGGGCAAGCAATGCTTCCATAACTACTCAATAACGACACAGTAACCGTGAAATTACAAAACATCCCAATGTGGGACACTCCTGTAGGGCGGAAATGCTTTCCCGGGCAAGTAAATTACACGCTCATTATTTTACGTTTATTGACAAGCTGTGTTTACAATCAACATCAGTTCACATCAGATGTGAAGTGAATTGACCTGATCTGAACTGGATCTATGTCAAGCAGAGTCATGCTCATTGACACAAACAGAAAATACGGAACGACCCCCCCCCTACCCCCCCATTTCAAAAATAAACACGGATTCCTCATTTCGAAAATCCCCATTTAGCCTCCCATAGGTCGACGCAGCCTGAACTGATGTACCAAGTAAAGGTGCGATGAGTAAACATCGCCACTCGGGAGACAAACGTGGCCGGGCACGGCGCTGGCCACCCACGCACTTCCTGTGCCGTGCCGGCCTTCACAGGTGCTACTCCTCGCTAACAGCACTTGCCCCAACAGTCTGTGAAGGCTCCACGGGGGATGTGTGTCTTTGTGTGTGTGTGTGCGCGCGAAGGCAGAGAGCAGCACACACCCACTGCCGAGGGCAGGCCTCCACGAACTCCTTGCGCAGGGCGGCGCATTCCGACTCGGGGTTGCGCCCAGCCGCTTCGCTCGCGTCCGCGCACTTCCAGAAGGCGTCGCGGCCCGACCAGCAGCGGCGCCGTTCCTCGCCCGAAGGGGCCGTCATCCCCGGCTCCCTGCAGCCTGTCCCACGGCTGCAGCACGAAGCGCAGAGGCAGGGGGCATTGCTCGCAAGGAAACGGCACACTGACCCAGCACCTCCGATTAGCAAGGTTGGCTACGGACGGTGCGAAAGAGGTTCAACATGCGTAAAACACGAGACGCTGACCAATGGAGATTATAAGCAGAGCAATGACCACAAGAGAACACCACCAGCCAATACAAGACACTGACCACAAGGGAACAGCACACTGACCAACACAGTAGAAAGCATTTTTTTTCCTCCTGATGACGACCACTTGCGTTGCGATCGAAACGTTGTAGTTTTTTTTTTTACCTATCTACGTGACTTTACCAAAAGACCCAAAGAATATAACAGCAGAGAGCAAATATGTGCACTGCGTCAACTATAACATCACAGCCATTGGATCACTGACCATCAAATGAGCACTGAAATGCAGAGCAAATGCACGAGCATGGGAGTGACCAACATCCACAGCACTGAGTGTATCTAAGCGTCGCGCTGACCACGAGAGAATGGTGTTGACCAACAGAGCACGGACGATGTGAGTACGGCACCAACCCTAACCTCACAGCATTGGCCAACAAAATGAGCACTTGCAAACATACTGAGAGCAGTGACCAATGGCAAGTAACCACAGCATTGGCCATACAAGCAAGTCACTGTCCACAAGTGAACGGGATTGGCCAACACAGGACAGACTGGACATATGTAAAAAAGAGCTTTATAGCTCACTGGATTCCTCCAGTATAAATAAATATTCTGATTCTGACAGACAATATCAGCACGGCCTGCGAAATAGCGTGGTTGGCACGGGCCCTGGTGCAAGCGAGCTTGATCAGAAACAGAATGAACGCTGCTCCATTCAGTTCCTGATGAAGCACCCCAGAAAGTTGAGCAAAACGTCGGACATTGCGCGGAACAACACCGCGGGCACGGACCTGAAACCACATCGGGGAGCTCCACATCTCCACCGTCGTGACCTCTGGCAAGCATACCGCGAATTAGCGTCAGGACTTTATGTGAGGATGTACTTAACAGGTTTGATGAGAAGACAGTGTACATATACGCGATACGTTTTGCACATACGGCAATTTCATGCAGATTAGCGCCCACTCTCGAGGGGATGTCAACTGCTTCCTGATTATAATTCACCCTGACCTGTCTCTCACCGACCTGTGTGTTCACATTGCGCATGCGGGGACGTGACGATTAGCTGTGCCCGTATTCTAGCAGTCTGCACAGGTGGGTAACACGTATGTCACCCCCCCCCTCTTTCACCTACTGTGCAAGTGTATTGTTGACTTTAACAGCCCTGATTAAACTGCCACGACCTGCTGAAAACATTAAAATGTTAACGTCCCCAATACACAACGGACCACACTCCCCCTCTCACCGAGAGCCTCCACGACTAACATTACCCCTCATTAGCATAGTGTTTCAACAGAATAAGGTATAAGAAAACGCATGGATTGTTACACTTTCCAGCATGTGCTTGTCTTTCCAAATATTTATTGATGACTATGGAAGCAAAATGCACTTACTTGTTTATTTTCAATTACTGCTTTATTGGCCCTGGTTTGTCCCATATCTGGCCAGGTCACCGAGTGATAAGCTTATTATCCCACCAGGGTCGATAAAATAGGCACCACTTATTGGTTGTGCAATGGATAGACCCACCCCCACCATAGGAAAATGTGGAATGGCCACCAATGGCTCTCCAGGGCTGTAAACAGGAGATTAACACCACCACAGTGCCGATTCGAGCAGGATATCACTCAATATCCTTATGTTTTTTGGCAACCCATTGATCAATTTAGCTAGATCTCAGGAGGGTAAGTCCCCCCAAAAAACGGTGGACATTTCAATGACACTATTAAAATGCTGCACCATAATTGGCCATTATCAATCCACCGCTGAATGAATGTCTCTCCAAGACATCGCCATCGTCGTTCTGTGAACCAACAATCCTCTGGGAGAGTGATATGGGAGTGTAACATCACCATGCCCGCTCAATGTGTGTAGAAGATCCAGTACTCGCCAGACATGGGGAACACGCAAAATGCACAATTACACAAAATGATGGTTGGCTTCGTTCTGGAGAATACATAAAGCAACAAGATATTTAAGCGGACAATTTCCCCTACATGTACGTCTCTTGACGTACAAAATAAAATACGAAGATTTGTTTTGTTGCAGAACCACAGCCTTCTGAGGGTGTATTATTTCAGCTGAATTGATTCAATACAAGCAAACTCACATTCAGGTCACCACAACCACTTCCGAGTTTTCAAGACAAAATACTGTATTCCATGTCAAAGTTAAAAATACTTTTTAGCTTTGGTATGAAAACCCTGAGTATGACTCTACATCTCCTCAACTTCCAATCCCTCTCTCTGTGCCGTCTCCTTTGTCAACATCCGTCGGCGATCATGTCCATGACGTTGCATTTATACTTGTTTTTAATCAAGTCATCTGCCATCGTGGGATGACAACAGAATATACTGGACTACCATTGTCATAAACAGAATGCCTTGAAATCATAAAAAAACATACATTTAAAAGAAATAAACCCCTTTTCAGAGCCTGTGAAGGGAAGATGGATGATTGTGAAAATAGAATAAGTATTTTAGAATATTACGTCTTGAAGGGGTCTAAACAATGGTGACAATATGAGATCTCTTTTACCAGTGGCAAAATATAATAGTAGGTTTTAAAAGGGTAAAAACCTACTATTAATGGTGACAATGTGACATTTTCATAAAATCGTCGACCAAATTTTCGTCAAATCACGCGGCTGCCTTGGGCTCCGCTTACCCGTTAGAGGTCCTATTCACTTTCCGCGCTTTTAGCTTTTGAAATATAAAGGGCCACTCTTTGTTTAGCTTTGGTATAGGTTTATTGTTTGGGCTTAAGATTTAGGGCTTCATGGTTACGGGGCAGTTGTACCAAATGTTACTACTTCACCTACCACGCATGTGCAGAGCCATTAGTTTAACATGTAGGCTTTCGCGGCCAATATAATCCATAATACAGGTTTTTTGGGGGGTAGATCGCGTAAATATAAATGAAAAAAAACCAGGAGGATTTCTCCACATATCTGGCTGTCCGCCTGATGATGTTAGTTGTAATTACTGTCGAAACGTCGTACTCAGATTGTGTATGTTGTGGATTTGCTCTCCAACACGCAGGTGTGCTGTACTCGTAACGAATTGGCATGTTCTGTTACGTGAGCAAACCTTACTAACTAGTTGGCTATGTCGGGTGGTGGCGGGTTTAAAGACACATTCATATGTACACGATCTAACCCAAAAAAAGCCTTTATAAGGGGCCATTAGTCTCGGCGTATTGTAAAAGTTTCATGGAATACAACATTTGGGGTAAAACTCTTAATGTAACCATTGCATCCTATAATCCGCGCAAGTGTGGGAAAATCTCGTTTGTTTAAATTACGTCTGCCGGCTTTATTCATTAAAATCAGCAAATTCTAAAATAGGCAAAGCTGATCCACGGATAATTGGATTAATCACGGAATCGGCTCGATCCTGCTGCGGATAAGAGGGATAAGATAACGCTGGATAAGAGGGAGTTTTTACTTCACACGGGTCTTATGGGCACCACCGTTTAACGCGTTTGTCACGGGAAATGTTTTACTTTACGAATTCTGCTCTGCAAAAGAACCACTTGTAGAAAAAGTTTGAACTGTAACGATTTCGTGTCGTGCACTGCCTCCCCTTTGTCAATCCACCACCCACTGTTGGATGAAGTCCTCCCCACTCCTTTCGGTCATGGGGATTGTGTGACCATACTTCACCCACACTGCTCAGTACGGATTGGTGAAGGGGGGGGGTGCCCAGGACCACTGGAGATATCTTTCACGTCGGTGAAATAGATTTCGACGACCGCTTACATATCCCCTGTCCACCCACGGCATCGCCACTGGCAAAACCTCTGGTGTAACCACCAAACGCGCATCTCCTTCATGGATGGACAATTAAAGACAATCCACAGTGGTGAGATTGTGGTCATGCGACCCAAACTATGGGACATATCGTAAACCCGCAGAGACGCATACAGATACACAGACATACATATTAAAGACGAGCCACGATAGTACAATTGTGGTCACGATATGCAAACTACGGACACGCAAAGTAAACCCCTGTATAAACACGTAGGCTTTCGCGACCGATATTATCCTCAAGGTGTTTTGGGTTAGATCGCGTAAATATGTGTCGTTAAACCCGCCACCACCCAACACCCCGGTGTGCTAAACTAATAACCAATTTGCATGTTCTGTTCACGTGACAACCCTTACTAAATTGGCTGTGTCGGGTGGTGGAGGGTTTAACGACACATTTATATTTACGCGATCTAACCCAAAAAACTTCGATTATGGATAAATCTCACTGCAGTCTGCATTCCTTCAACGGAGGAACAGCGGAACGACGCAAATGTCTCTCTCTTGCTGAAGCACTCTCGTCTCGGCCAGCGTCAGACCTCGACATGATTGCCATCTGGCTCCTGAACATTTGTTTCGCTGCCATCGCACGCAAGAAGAGAAGTTGTGTCTGGTGACATGGACGTTCGTGATTTGGTAGCTGGAGGTTTACCCATTTAGCCACAAGTCGCCGGCCTACCACGGGTTCATCCGATAAATGTGCGGTGTGTGGTGAAGGTGGAATGGTGGCGCAATGGTTAACGCACTTGCGTGCCGGCCCCGGCAAACCCGGCCTGGAATCTCGGCTCTACTGATACAATACCACCATTGGCGAGGGACATCTAAACTGCTCCTGTGCGCATCCCTTAAATCTGTGAAAAATAGCGCTGTAGCTCATCGGCTTCCTCCAGTATAAATATTCAGATTAATCGCCTATGTACCAGCGTGGCGAAGTATGGTCACTCCCCCGCCCGCCGCCGCCTTCCCCAAAATGACCAACAGCGCCGGGTGGCCTTCATCCAGCAGTGAATTTACAACGAGGCTGTTGTCACCGTTCAAAGCTCTTCTTGCCGATGATGGCAGCAGCAGCAGCGGCAGCGGTAATATTACTTTCCAGAAGGCAGATACCGATGATGTCTCCCGCTGTTGGCCGCCACGGACGAGGCGGGCTTTACGAGAGAGTTCGCGATCGTGAGTTCGGTGTCGTTTCGCTGTCCCTTCGAAGGCTCCCTCGGGCCGAAGGAGCGCGGACGGAAAGTGTCTCGAACGTGACGACAACGACGCAGATCGACAGGAGCCCGAAATCGCCAGGAAGAGAGACGCCTTACCAACACAAACCCTTCCCGGCAGCTCGCAGCGTCGCGCCTCAGAAATCCGTCGGGTATCGGGGTTGTTGTTGTTAAAAACGTAGTGAAGTTGAAACTTCTTAAACCGGCGACAATTAAACTGTACAGTGCGTTAGCGTACAGTGCGCTAGGCTACGCACGTGCCGTTGTTGTGACCTTGCCGATCGCGCCGACGGCAGCCGTAAAGCTGATACACCACCACGACCACCCCCCCCAACCACACCGGCGCCCGGAGTGGTAAAGTGTCGCGAAACGCCGCGTGCAGTGGCAGGCCGAGCACGTGGCTTGTGCGCCCTCTGCCGGGCAGAGT
>CM025618.2:1880955-1891930 GCA_014621495.2 Entosphenus tridentatus
AGCTTTGTGACGTCATATTTGAGGGGGGGGCTGACTTTTTGTGACGTCGTGTGACAAAATGGGGGGGGGTCAAAAATAGTCCAAAATTGCGTGACGTCATTTATGGACGGCCCCTAAGCCCGATTCACCTCCACAGCGCGATGTATTCACTTGTTTGTCATCCCTCGGGGGGGAGAGGGATCCTTATGAATTGTTCTCGCTCTATTTAGGCACATAAACTCTTTCTAGACTCATATTTTAAAGGGCGCCACGGTGGCAAGATCTTAACTACCTCTTCCTGGAATACAGGAGGTCGTGGGTTCGATCCCGACCCTGTTGTATATTGGGATTTTGCATTAGAAACAACGTGCATTTAGATTATTTGGCTGATACACATTTCCTCATGATAAGCCACTTAATTGGGCTATCACTTGTGGCCAGGTCGCTTCTGAAAAAGAGCTATATAGCTTAATGGGCCTTATTTGGTAAAATAAAAGTTTAGTTTAAAAAGTTTTTAGTTTAAATGAGAGTCTGCAAATTCAAACACCAACTAGTTTGCCCGTGATGTGTTTCACAAGCAGGGCGCCATGAAGGGACGTTGGGGTATCTCTTTACTTACTGCCTGCAGTTGGCTGCATATTGCAGAGGAGAAATACGCTGCTGGTATCCTGTTTCACCCGCGTGTTGGTACCTTTCACTGTCCTGTATTGTGCACAGATTAATGCCGATGCTCTGCGTTAGAAGATGTACAAGACCACGCACCTTAGACACATTCTACACTGCAGCGTGATTTAGGTGCAGGCAAACCTCACGTTCAGGTTATTACATCAACTGCTGGTACTGTACTGTAGAATTAACATACACATCTGTAACCTTTTTACTCCCACTGTACAGTAGTGTGTTATTTGAGTAAAAATATAAAATGTAAATAAATAGGTTTTTTTCTTTAAAAAAAACCCCAGCGAATTGTGTGTGTGTGTTCCCCCCCTTTGGATGTGCAACTTATAATTTTTTGGCAAAATTCCGTTGCCATTCTGTACTTCTATGCTCCCATATGTACGGAGGTCCACCCCGCCTACAACCAACGCACACTGACCAGAGTGGTGAAATATGGTGAAATAAGCCCCTCCCCTCGCCCTGCCCCGCCCATCACGAGCTGTCTTTCTTTTGCACGCGGCTGTCACTCATCCACAAGCAATTCTCCCGGGGTGAGTCTCAGCAATAATCCACGCTAGGCCGTGGGTGACTGTATGGTCAAACAATCCCCATGAATGACAATGGCGAAGGGATAGAGGCTTTCATTCAGAAGTGGATTGATATCAGGCTGCAAATTATTGTTATTATTACAACTGCACAGTACAGATGAAACATGTTTTTTTATATTTATATAAATAATCGGCACTTGTATGTTAGACGTGTTGATTGAACAGAGTAATTATACGGCTTATGCGGTATTTTTTTGGCTATGTGTAAACACATTTTTTTTTCAAACAGTGCCTAGTACAGAACTGTAAAATGTACTCGCACACTCACAGTAAACACATTAATAGTGGTATATATTTTTTTAAATTGCACGTGTAGAGTAAATATGTTTATGTCTGTGGCTGACGTCATCATCATCATCTCTAGCTCCTAAATTGACCCTCGTTCTGTTCCATGTGGCGGTGCCAGCGGACACGCGCCCACACACACACACAGAGTGGGGGTCACGCTGCAAGCCCCCTTTGGGGGGGCCCTAAAAAATGTTGTTGGGATCTCCCCCTCCACCCTTAGCCCCATTCAATTCATAAAATTCGAGTGAGATGATCCAAGAGATATGGGACGAGAGATTTAGTGGGGTAAAAGAAGCAGAGACTCATTTGGAGATGCATATCTATATTGCAGACAATATAGAGCTATACTGCAGACAATATAGATATGGTAAGTTCATTAGGTTTTATATTAATTAATTTGCTATGCTAATTATAATTCTAGCTGATATTTCAATGCACCTCCTAAATATGTTATTGTCGTCGATCAATGCGGTGGGGGAAGGGGGGGGCTCCCTTCAGCTACTTGGGGGCCTTAGGATTCCGCTCCGCGTGCTAATACCTAACGCCACCGCTGCACACACGCACACGATTCAGATCACACACGCGCGCGCGCACACGATTCAGATCACACACGCGCGCGCGCGCACACACACCGACACACACACACACACAGCACTCGCATAGCGCAGCACATAGCAGGGCAGACAATGAGAGAGGGCCACGCTGCTGATGATGATGCGCGTAGGAGGAGGAGGAGGGCATCGGTAGGAGGGAAGCATTTGTGAGAGCTGCAGCAGTGAGTAGTTTTACGCGCAGACCGAGGCAGAGATGCGCGCGGCGCGTCGGGGTTGTTTACATCTGTTGTTGTTGTTGTGTTGTCGTGTCTGTGCTCTTAACACCGTGTTGTGTTGTACGTGAGCAGTTGTTGCCGCTGCTGCTGTTGTTGTTGTTGCAGTGGCTACTGCTGCTGCTGTTGCTGATGCTGTCTGCGTGTCTGCGTTAGCTCGGCGCCGAGCAGCGCTCATCACTGCAACGCTGCAGGAATGCGCGGAGCTGAATTTTTCATCAAGAGCCCGAGGACAAAACGTCCAGTAGCAGACAAGTCTGAGCTCAGGTCGCCTCCGCTCTTCTCTATTCCGAAATCCTCATCAGCAGGCATCATCATTTAATCATTACAGGATATTAAGATCATCATCAGAGTAACGTCGTCAACAATCAGCATCAGCATCATTAAAAGCACGATCATCATCATTGCGCAACGCTGTTAATAACAACATCATCATCATTATCGTCATTAAATGTTTTATTGTCATCATCAACAAGCGCCGTCATTAATCACCGCTATCAGCGTCTTGATCATCAAGCAGCGCCGTCAATAACCATCATCAGCTGCATCGTAATAATCATCGTTACAATATCGATTATCATTGGGCAACCACTACCATCATCATCATCGTTAAAATATTCTAATTGACACAGTCAATAACAGCCATCGTCAGCAGTCGTAGCCATCACCGCGACCACTCTCTGATCTGCATCGGTATAATTCATCACCACAGTTACGATCATCAGTCGGAGCATCGGCGGTACCACTAACACAAAATCATCAACACATTCGCCACCACCACGACTAGCTCGTAGTGTCCAACCACAACAGTCTGCAGCTACAAACAGAGCCCAACACAACGGCTGAGCTGGGGCTGCACACAAACAATCCTCTTTGGCTGAGCAACGACAAAGCAGCAGCAGCAGCATCTTAAGGAGCAGCAGCAGCAGCATCAACATCGGCTACATCAACAACATCAGCAGCATCGCCACGACCATGATCGAGACCATCACACACAAGTTGCGGGCCTGCTCTCTGAATGAGGTTCGCCCGTTTGTGTTGAAGGTACATTGTAATTGTGAGCGGGAGGGCGGGTTGCAGTGTGATATGTGCAATGGATTAATACGTAATGTAACGATCGTTTGCTTCAATACATCTCTTCGATTTCACAACATGATATGTGTAATGTTAGAATGTCCAGCTTCTTGGCGTCACGTTGCCCGGATGAAGGCGGCTTCCCTGGGAACGTGTTCGTCGCGGGGAGCGCTTTTAGCCATACTTCACCACGAGGGTCACGGCACACGGTCGGGTGATGCCGTGGGGCTGGTGGCTGAGCCCTTTTCAGGCACCACGTGCCACCTCGCCGTGTCTCCTCGTGCATTCCACTCACCCAACCACACTCGGAGTGGCAATGTTGTCAATATGAAAGATCACGTTCGTCGTTCGTGCACGCTTCGGCTTCGTAGGTGAGCGCTCCCTCTGTCGGTGCAGATCGCAGTAACGCAGTGTTCACCCCGAAGATGCGTGGCAATTAATAACGCAATCGTTAGCGCTCCACGCTTTGCGTGCAGACCGCATCACGTCGCGATAGACGTTTGCAATGCTGCTGTTGGGGTGCAATTGTTTTTGTTACCACTGCTATTGTAACGTAATAATTCGTATAAATTATGACAGCATTGGTACATCTGTTATTTTTTGCAGTTGTGAAACGTTACACAGACAGCGTTGAAACTAATGTCCATTTAATCAGCATTACTGTAGAATCCCTCTTACCATAACTCCCTATTTTGTTGTAACGTTGCTACAGTGCGGCGGATTATATCACTCATCTGTCGCGATCAGTGTTAAAATGCACGACGATCATTTGTTTTGGAATCACCATCCCTCCAGCACTGATGTCATCCGTAGAACAGGAAACATCAGCTATTTGATCATAGTTCCAATTTTGATGGTGGTCATGATGTCATCTCGTCAGCTGTGGAAATATCTTACGTAACGTAAGCAACCAAAGTGTGCACATTATCACATTGCATGTCATCGCCACCGCCAATCATCATGGTCACATGTAATCACCTCGTAATTATCTGTAATCACCTCATTTACACGGGGCACACTTCATACAACTGTCAATGTCACGCAAGCTTTGGGTTTAGGCCGGATTGTTTCTGTTTACAATATCTGAGTGCGCGTGTGTGCTTTTTTTTTCTGGAGCGATGGCACAGAATGTTTACGATATTAGGCCCTGATGTATAACAATGGCTTATATGTAATTTGGCATAGGTTATATAAGAACACAATTTTATTTATTGTCTTATGTCTACACAATGGTCGTGATGGGCACATGCTCCGGCAGGGCTGAATGAGAGAGGAGAGAGAGAAGAAAGAGGCTTGTATAACCATTCTGTGAAGTGTTGACGTGGTATTGATATGCAGGCATTTTTATTTATTAACATAGATGTCTGCAAAACTACATGATCTGCACCTGTTTTACAGTACCCACAATGCCACCACCCCCTTACCCCCGCAGTGCTCTCTCCCACACAAACAAAAACACATATCCCCTTTTCTCATTCCAGTCATTGATGCTGTGACATCATTACCTCAGTGCACAGTGAAAGCTGAACCGCAGAAAGCGCTCCATATTGATCAGACTCCCTCCATTCGGGTAATCCGGCCATGGTTGGCGTCTGGATCTCTCGGAATGTTGCGAGTTCACATCCTGATTGAGGGGGGGGGGATGATTCAGGCCATCATCCCCTGCAGAGTCGATAAAATAAGTGGTACTTTCAGGGTGGGTGGGGGAAGGCAGTAGTGGTTGTCCTGTGGATAGACTTAGCCTCCCTCCCCGTATGAATGTGGAATTTCCACCACTGGCTCAGTAAATCACTCTTGCTTTGCTCTTTGGTGAGATACTGTTTTAGCTCCAGTGGTGGGTCATAGTTAATCGTGTAACATCTTCTTGGTTTTTTCGGTAAAGTCACGTAGAAGGGGAGTAATAAAATAATAAAAATAATAAAACATAATAAAATAATTCTCACGACGTTTCGGCCACAACGCAAGCAGCCGTCTTCAGGTGAAACCAGGTCTGTCCCCTTCTACGTGACTTTACCGAAAAAAACAAGAAGATGAATTCCTGCAGTCACGAAAGCTTTAAATCGAAAAAATCGTGTAACATCGTTCATCACGATTAGCCATGATCGACCCACTGCTGGATGAAGGCCAATGGCTTTGCTGGCTATTCTGGGGGTCCGAAGCAGACCCCCCCTCCCTTTCTACGAATGACGTTACTCGTGAGATGACTGAAGTGGTGTCGACAAGAGACAGAAACGTAGCGAGAGGAGAATGCAGATCTGCAGATGCAGTGAAATGAGAGATTGTGTTGACGAGGGACAACAATGCCGTTAGATGAGAGACAAGATGGAAATGATATTTTAGAGCTATTTAAGTTAATTGGTTTATTTATGCTTATTATGATTTTAATTGGAGCTGATATTTTGTTCAGCTGTGTGTATATATATTTTGGTTATGTACCCGGGACCCCTTGATCCCTTTGGGGCTTAGTTCATAATCAGAATATTTATTTATGCTGGAGGAATCCGATGATCTGTAAAGCTTGTTTTTTTCACAGTTGCTTTGCTTATGCCTCACGCCACCCGTTATGAAACCTCCCCAAACCGTCCACCGCCTCTCACGATCCCGCAATGCAACAATCCACCCGGCAGAGCTCACTTAACTCGCTCCATCTCCTCGGTGGTGCACGACCCTCTTGGACGCGGTCAATCCCCTTGGCTGCCACGGCATCATAATTCCTGGTCATGAGCCACCATCCCATTTATCCACGACGTGCACTGTCCAAGCCCACACTCATCATTAATCGTCGAATTTTATTTTAAGTCATCACATTTTTTTCGTGACTGTCACTGGCAAATGTCCATTGTTTATTCACCTCGCTCCTCATCTACAACGTTGGCCACAAACTCCGAGCGTGTGTGCGTTTCTCTCTAAAGAGAAGAAGAATACAAAAAAAACAAATTAGCGTAGCATTTTATCCGTCCAATTATTTCTATTTACTTCGTTTTTGTACACAAGTGGAATTCCTCGCCCGTGCAGCATCTCATTCACAGTTTGTTGCTGGTGCTGGGCGAGCACACGCTGACCCTGCCCACACTTGAACATCTGTGAAAAAGAGCTTCATAGCTCATCGGATTCCCAGCTGCAGTCTAAATAATCATTCTGATTCTATTACGAATTCGAATGACATGCGTGTGCGTTGAAGATGTGAGTGGTGGAGCTGTAATGCTGGCACTGTGAACCCTGAGATGCAGTGACCCGAGTTAGATTCCTGGCTGACAACAGTAATACGTGATATTTGAATCGGTCCTGGGCATCTCCCTGCACCAATCCGGCCTGACCAACGTGGTGAAAGTCTGGTCGAACTATAACCATGGTCGACAGGTCATGGGTGAGGCCTTCATCCAGCAGTGGATTGACAGAGGGCAGTAGGTTAACATTGCTGAAGATGAACGCGTAAAGTCGGCGGTATCTTGGGAAATCCGCTTCGTTTGGATGCTCTACAAACCCCAGATTGTGTCTAATTCCAAGACGCATCACACATACAGTGAGGGAAAAAAGTATTTGATCCCCTGCTGATTTTGTACGTTTGCCCACTGACAAATAAATGATCAGTCTATAATTTTAATGACTTGGAGAAGATCTGCAAAGAGGAGTGGGACAAAATCCCTCCTGAGATGTGTGCAAACCTGGTGGCCAACTACAAGAAACGTCTGACCTCTGTGATTGCCAACAAGGGTTTTGCCACCAAGTACTAAGTCATGTTTTGCAGAGGGGTCAAATACTTATTTTCCTCATTAAAATGCAAATCAATTTATAACATTTTTGACATGCGTTTGTCTGGATGTTTTTGTTATTATTCTGTCTCTCACTATTCAAATAAACCTACCATTAAATTATAGACTGATCATTTCTTTGTCAGTGGGCAACCGTACAAAATCAGCAGGGGATCGAATACTTTTTTCCCTCACTGTATTTGCTCCGCGTGCAGTATATTTCAGCTTTAAAGGAGGGGGAGGGGGTGTGTGATAAAAGTGTGTTTCATGACAGTGCGGCACGGTGCTCATCGCAGATAGCTGCTTTTCCGTGTGACATTCTGAGGATGACTTGAACACCGAACGTGAAGCGGTGTATGACCCGCGCGTACCGGCACGGCTCGATTGTGTCAGAGGGGGTGCGGCTGGACACCCGTGGATATAAAAGTGATTGTTCTTCAGACGTGATGGTTACATTTCCTCGCCTGACGCCAAGGTAGCAGTGTCACTTTTAAACGTGTGAATTTGCGTTGTGATTTATTTCCAGAGAGCTTCGTGGCGAGCCTGTTTAACACTGCGCTAGTTTCACCCAACCCCTGCTATTATAGTCATCATTATTAGTACCAGCCGTGGTAAATCCACTGCTGGATGAAGGCCCCTCCAAGCATCCGTCATCCCTCACAATTCCGCTGTACATAATATCGTTTTTTTGTTGTTAGATCGCGTAAATATCTGTCGTTAAACCCGCCACCACCCGACACAGCCAATAAGTGAGGTTTGTCACGTAAACAGAACACGCCAATTGGTTACTAATACATCACACTGGTGTGTTGGACAGCAAATACACAACATTCCGCTATGTAAATATTTAATCTAGAGCCAGCGGACGAGCCGATTTCATCGTGCTCTGGGATGCGTCCTTCCTGCTATTACCTGTAGGGAATTACAAATGTGTGTGCCATCTTCATTCTCAAGAGCAAGCCACTGTGAGGTGGCTGGTGGCTGAGGAGGGGAGGTAATGACCGCATCATAACACTGATCGAACAATGCTGAGATCCTGGGTTCAAATCATCTGCATCCACCCTTTGATTAAACGTAATTCTCACGTGAAGCCCCGTTAATGGTCTCAAGTGGAGCGCCGGTAAGTGTCCGGAAAATGTAAAACAAAAATTAGATCTACGCGTAATTCTCCCCCTCTCGCCCAGCACTGAGGGCCAAAACTTGTCAACATTTCCTGACTGTTGACAAGCCCCGTGGGCCGCTGCTTGCCGAGCGTGAAGCAGGAGGACCCTGCGTTGTCGGGCGATAGAAGGACAGGAGTTGTAGTTTTGAAATTATATCTTTAGGGGGGCGGGGGGGGCATTCCCTGGACACGATGTGATAATGCTCTCTCTGCTGGCTGTGAGCGTTCCCGAAGGATGACGTTTTATGGTCCCTGTCACCACTCCAGTGAATGGGATATCCTGTGCTATAATTAATTGTTAAATGAGCTGCAGCTAAATTCATAAAATGCCAAGTTGTGCAGTACATCGCCAAGATGTCCCTTGCATAATGCCAATGGCTTGTCAGCAGGTGACTTGCACATTGAGCTTGAATTGAATGAGGGATGATGCCGCTGCTGTTCCCGTGGTGCAATGGTTTAGCAAACTGCACTTGAAGTCCGCAGGTCGTCGGTTAAATCTCGCGTCGCGGCGTCTGTACATCTGTGAAAGAGAGCTTTGCAGCTCATCAGATTCCTCCTTGCTCCAGTCTCAATACTTTGACGCGCGTTTCTAAAATCAGTCTGCGCTTCTCGTTACCCCGCAGTGAAAATGGGCACACAGCGGTCGGTCGATCGGTAGGTCCCGTGTGGTGGGATGAAGTGTGGGGACTCCCCCCCCCGCCCTCCCCCCCTCTTCCAAGACATCTGGTCAGCATGGGACAGGAGGGCGAGATGCCCCCTGGAGGTGCTCTCTTGGGGCTGCCCAGAGTTCCCTCTGGTGGATGAACTTCCGCCGATAGTGGCATGAGCTCTACAAAGGAAGGAATGGCAGCACGTACTCTTTGGTTCTTTCGGTAAAGTCACGTGGGTATAAAATAAAATAGATCACGACGTTTCGGGCGCAACACAAGCGTCCGTCATCAGGTGACTTTACCGAAAGAACCAAAGAGTATGGATTCCTGCAGTCACGAAAGCTTCAAATCAAGATTGAATGGCAGCACCTTTACCGTTTTACGATTTAAATTGCATTGCTTGTTTGGATGTCGGTGTGTGTGCTCAGTTCCTGTTGTGGGGAGCGAAAGTGTGGCCGTTAGTACACTGCGCTACGAACCCAGTGACCTGATTTTGATTCCCTCTCATGGCCAACACCAATGACGAATATCTGAACCAGTTTTGGGCCACCCCTAGGTTAGCTCAGACTCAAATGAATACTTGGTGCAATGTGTAAAGCATAGGAAGACAAAGGCGGGCGGGCTTGGTGCATGCCACCCACCCCGTCTGTCGTGTACCGTGCCGGCCTTCACAGGTGCTCGCTAAAAGCACTTGCTCCAACAGTCTGATAAGTCTATATGGGGGCTCTTTGCCTTTGTCAATTCCCGTTCAGGATCAAAGGCCCTTCCAGCCTCTTCGGATTTTTAAAAATATGGGGACACATTGTAGAAGCATTTCTAGACATGTTTGGGTTATATCTTACATTAAGTGGTTACTTCTGACAGAATAAAACATATTTAAGGCCACTCTTGCCTGGGGCAAATTTTGGTTGTGGCTGAACTATCGTGCTCGATTCAGCCGCTGTTATATTTATTGTGTGTGCTCATGTTTATATATATATGCGCGTACAGCCCAGATTTAAATATTTAGCAATGCTGGTTCCGTGGGGGCAAGGGGCACGCAGGCGCACGGATCAATTGTGACGAGCAAAAATCGCGTCGCGCGCCGTTCGCATTCTCTGCCTGGCATGACCAAAATAATTGGGCGAGCACATTTTTTTTGTGTGTGGCCATGTGTGTGTCTTTAACCTGTAACGGCCTGTGGGCAAACATGGGGAGGGGGCTGAAAAAAATGGAATGTTTCTTTCACTGTCCCGTGAGCGCTGACCTATTTTCCTAATCTCCGGCGGTCCCACTGGTTTTTTTGTGTCTAAACGAAGGCACGTATAGCAGCAGTGGCGTGTTTCTCAACCGCATACACCGTTACGTGTGTGTGGAGTGTGTATACACTGTGCTTGTTTACGCTCGTTTCGAGACGACTACGTGCGGCGGCTCGTGTGCAGGATACTCTAAAGATGATTATATCCTGGGACGGTGAGAGATGGCGATGGCTTGGGGAGTCCTTCATTCAGTAGTGGATTGATCGTGACTGATTACGATGATGGTGTGGGGCAGGAGTAATGACTGTGTTACTGTACAGGTCGGAGAGCTGGATTCGACACCAAAATTTATCAGAATTAGAATCTGTATTAATATTGGAGGAATCCGATGAGCTATAAAGATATTCTTCACATATACACAGTAAGGGCGGGTCAGAACGTTACAACAACAAACAGTACAAAGACACAACAGGAGTGCAAAGTATAGGAGAGGTAAACAAATGACTTAAAAATATATGAAATTAAAACGAAACAATTTTTTGTATCTTACCAGGTAAGGCCTACTGAGCTATTAGCTCCTTTTTCAAAAGCGACCTGGCCACAAACGAAAGCTCAACGAAGAGGCTTATCTTGTGAGCAATTTTTTTTTTCGATTTAAAGCTTTCGTGACTGCAGGAATTCATCTTCTTGGTTCATTCGGTAAAGTCACGTAGAAGGGAAGTAATACAATAATAAAAATAA
>CM025618.2:1892330-1949075 GCA_014621495.2 Entosphenus tridentatus
TTCCCTTCTACGTGACTTTACCGAAAGAACCAAGAAGATGAATTCCTGCAGTCACGAAAGCTTTAAATCGAAAAATAATAGAAGCGTCTACGCCTTTGAATACAGCTCCGTACAGAGTGAATGCGGGGAATTCCATGGCAGGATAGCGCCCTGGCAAGAGAGCATTGTAGGTGCAATCATGAGTGGAGGGAGTGATGGATGTGACGCGTAGGCGCAATGGGTGGTGGCAGGCGACCTCGACAGGAATTGGAGTGGCGTCCAGAGGATGGCGAGAAGATCGAAAGCCACTCGCAGTGGCAGATCCAAGGGGGAGAGGGGATTGGTATATTTATTGTTCGATATCTTTCAGCATTTTTTAAAACGATGTTAGCGCTGCCCCTCTATGGCTAGTTTCTATATCCGCTTCTGGCCAGTGGTGGCTGATGGCTCGAGTCTTAATATTATTTGGCTGCTACAAGTGTCCACACATGATAACCCACTTCGTTGGGCTATCATATGTGGCCAGACAAAGAGCGATGTCGCTCAGTGGGCCTTAACTTGCTAAAATCCTTTAAAGTTCGTAGTTGTCGTCGCTGAGCCAGTGTCAGCGTCGTGGCAGCCAGAGTTGGGTGGGGGGGTCACCGTTAATTAATTTCAATTAATCAGTAGCCCGGCAGTGTGCTCTCGTTAAATGCACGGATGGTGCAGTGTGGTGTGCGGTCTATCCAGTGTGACTGCGCTGTACCCCCCGGGTTACTCGATGCAAAAGTCCGCATTGCCGGAACACTGAAGACGGCATTGAAGATGATAACTGGCATTGACCCTTATTCATAGCAAGGCCCATTGCTAGAAACGTCGCCTGTTATGTATTATTCCTGTGAAGGCCACAGGGGTATGGACGGATGTCTTAAGTAAAGGAAAAAATAAAAGATAAAAAAATATAATGAAATCACGACGTTTCGGGCTATAATCCCTTGTCACAATCAGCTCTTTGGCCTACTCCAGCTATTGTTTATTGCTGTGGTTGTCCCCACTTGATAACGGACGCTTGTGTTGCGCCCGAAACGTCGTGATTTAATTTATTTATTTTTATTTTTAATTTTATTTCTTCACCTACGTGACTTTACGGAAAGAACCGAGAGTATGGATCCTTGCAGTCACGAAAACTTCAAATCTAGAACGGATGTCATAAGTTTGCTCGTTCGTTGCGCCTGAGCGCCACTGCCAAATGCGGTAACACAAACACCATTTGTTGTTTTCTCTATACACCATGTGGTCAATGAAACAACAAATTGATCATTTAACTAATGAAATACTCAGGCACCATCACCTTGGGATGGTCTGCAATTAATGCTGTAGGTTTTCTCATCATGCTCTAACACACGGTGAGTAAGCCCTGCCTCTGCCTGAATCACGCTAAGCCGCTCCCTGTGCTGTCTGACCTGAGAAGTGAATCCGAGTCTGGGTTAGTACGCCAATGGGAAACCACCGAGGATTGCCAGCTGCTGTAGGCACGGGGCATGAGATAGCAGTGCTAAGTATAACTCCTTTGTGTGCATGGCTTTTACCGAGTGAAATAAAGTCATGTGACTCGGGTAGTCCGTTATCCTCCCGCATGCTCACGGTTCACGGTACAGCATTGGCCAAACATTCCACGACAGGGCTGGCTTGGACACTCAGCGAGGCTATCCTGGGTATATAATTTGATTTACTGTACTGTTTTCTTAAAATAAAAAATTTTGAGTTTACACACGTGTCTCAAAATAAAATGTAATTATTGTTTTCTTGAAGATATTTTGATGCCAGTTTTAAATAATGTTGTTGATACGTGCGTATTTATTGCAGGGTAGAAATCAGAGTTCCTGGAAGAATTTTTTTTTTTTTAAACCCATTCGTGCGAACATACATGCACACAAGCATTCAAAACTCTGCACAGACAATCACCGCTAAACTCCTCACGCAGACTGCTCCACGCCGCTGCTCCATAACCACCCCCCCTCCCCCCCCCCAATTTAATGTCATACGGCTCGATACGACGTGTAAGCCTATGTACGTATGTTGAACTTCTTTCGCACCGTACGTTGCCATAATTAATGCAGAGCTTTTTTTGACACCCACTGTTGGATGAAAGCCGGGCGTGGTGCTGACCATCCACCCCCTCGTGTACCGTACAAGCCCTCATAGGTGCTCGCTAACAGCACTTGCCCCAACAGTCTGTTTAAGCTCTCCCGGAGATCTTTGTCTTTGTCACCTGCCACAGGTGACTGAGCTGTGTGTGTGTGTGTGTTCACGCGCGGCTGCCGGTAAAAGGTTTTTGAAAGTCCGATTCGTCCCTCAGCTCGGAGAAGGGATCCCTCCCCCTTCTTCTGTGGAGGCGACAGCTGTTGGTGAGGCAGATTTGTGAAACTCCCAAATGTGCTGGAATAAGATGATGTGTGGACACGCAACAGCAGCAGAGTAAAATGGATTCGTACATTTTTGTTATCTGCGGACCAGTTGAGAATGGGTTGTGGGGATTTTTATTTTAATAACAGCAAAACGCTCTTTGTTAAAAACTCATTTGGAAAATTTCCCGATGTAAGTCCCTTCAGAAATAATGTAGAGAATTAGTGAGGCTTTCCGAAATGAATGATTTTTTTTACTGTGTTAATACCAAATAACATCAGCAATACTAATGAATGTACATCGCCTTTTTTAACCCCACTGTTGAATGAAAGCCTCCCAAAACACCACGTTGGTCATGGGGATTATTTTTGACCATACTTCACCACACTTGTCAGTGCTTGTTGGTGAAGGGGGTGGGTGCAGAAGGGAGCGGTGGTGTAGCGGTTAGCTCTACGAACCCGGCGATCCAAGTTCGATTCCTGCTCACGGTCAACACCAGTGACAATTTTCTGAACCAGTCCTGGGCCTCCCCTAGGTAGACTCAGCCTCCGATTAGCACGGTTGGCTGCGTACGGTGGGAAATAAGTTCAACATACATACAAATGAGTACCTGATGCAGTGTGTAAAGATTTCCACTGGGGAGACAAAGGTGACCGGGCGTGGTTCTGGTCACATCACCCCCTCGTGTGCCGTGCCGGCCTTCATAGGTGCTCGCTAACAGCACTTGCCCCAACAGTCTGTACGTAAGTATGTTGAGCTTCTTTAGCAGCGTACGAAGCCAACCGTGTTAATCGGAGGTTATACGGGGGGGGCCCCGGCTCGGATCTTTGTCTTTGCAGAGGGGTTAGAACCAGTTCAAGTATCCCTTACGATTGTCAACTGTGGTCGGGTATCAAATTCAGGTCACTGCATTCAGAGTGCATTGTGTTGTGCGAGCCCCTGGCCCAACGCACATCGTCTACGTATTATAGGCCGCGTAATGAAATATTTGGCGCAAACTCACACATTCATTAGATTAACTCGTGGGGTTTTTTGTTGCTGTTGTTCGTGCGTTCGTAGCCATTTTGGTTTCATTTCAGGCTCATCTCACGTGACGGGATGGTAATCCAGGGTCACCGAGATCTTGGTAGGGTGCCATTGCCGCAAACGTGATTCACGCTCAGCCCCATCGCGCTCGCAACGCGTAAAACCGCGCGCTCCGTTCCACAGCGCCGACCCATCAGCCATCATCAGCAGAACCGGCCCTAGACCTTTGGGGGCCCTAAGCAAAATTTGGTTGGAGGCCCCTTTGATGTATGATTGTTTTCACCCACTCGCTAGCAGTGACTTCTAGGGGGCCCTCTGCTGGCCACGGGGCCCTTTGCAATTGCAAGGGTCGCTTAGTGGCTGGGCCGGCTCTGATCATCTGGCGGCGTAATCCTAACCAGGCACGCGCTCGCGATATAACAAACGCAGCTTTGCACTCTGAATCGGTGGGAGATTCCTGCGCCAAATCCATCCGCAGCGTTCGTCCGTGCTTGTGGTCTACAATCCTCGTCCACCTTCGTCTTGCATTACAATCAGAGTGCTTCCACGCGTGCGCGTCACACTCGACGGCCAGTGTAGACGGATTGTACGCGAGTCTTACGCTCGGAGTTGGGAATCTATCGCTTTTTAAATCCTTTATATTAAGTTCACTTGCGCGCTTGCTTGCTTGCTTGCATAGGACCGTGCAAATCTTTCTGTCGTTTTTTAACCCACTTCCCGTGATCCAATCGAGCTGACATTTTGCACACAGACTCGTTGTGCGTGACAATGCATTTTCGTGAAAAAAAATTCCAAAATTTTACACTGTTTAGGGAATTTTTTTAAAATATTTAATTACCAATTGCTTAATGCTGCCAGACAATCATCTGACCCATAGGTGGTAGCCATCTCAAGCCAGAGGACGAGAGGACTCTAGCCGCCACGCATATAAAGGATTTATAGTGAAAAACTTTGTTTTTACGGGTTAATTTTTTCGGGGCCGGGGTAGCGGTTGCATGAAGATGCCATTTCGGCGAGCAGCACGGGAATTGACACGAAACTTTTGATCGCCCTCCCGGTTGTGCGCGCTGACTGCGCGCTCGGAAATATTTGAAGCGGGTGGATTGCTCGTGGTGCAAGGTTCGAACTACTTACTGCCTGTATACCCCGACGGTCCCAGATTATACATGGTGGTGGTCTAGTCACCCTATTACTGTTGATTGGGCAATCCGGAGGTAATCTGCCAGAGCCGATTTGTGCTGCAGGGAATTAATGTTTGCAGTGTTTTAAATTCGTCATGTGACAGCAGTTTTTGTTTTATTTTTGTTCTGATTTATTTTATTAATCTTGCTTTGGTCATTTCGATGACCCCCCCCCACCCCCCCAGTTCACTCTTGCAAATGAGGCTCCTATCCCTGGTCACTTGAGTTCCCATCTGGTCAAAGGAAATAAACTTTAAAATCGATTAGGCCTCATGTGGCCACCTCCAATAATTAGCACGGTTGGCTACGTACGGTGCGAAAAAAGGTCAACATACGCACGTACATACGGGGGCAGTCGTGAAAGGAATGAGCGCGTGACGGCTCACAGCCCGTAGGCCTGAGGGTTCTCCAACCCTTGCCTCGAACGTTGCCTTACACGTCCCCTTTGATCGAGGAATCCATACAATGATGATGATGGTGATAATCATTATCGATGGATCTGTAAAGCCGAGAGAGTGAGCTGTTCAATTCAGTTCCTGAAGAAGCTCCCGACGTGAGAACGTCTCGCCTGAACAACCCGAAGACGCAGCGGAGTCCTTGAGCAGATTGTTCCAGTGTTTGTGTACACGATAACCGAACATCATTCGAGCGCTTATCGTAAGATCCGTAGGACTGCATTATCTCCTGCCACGCGCTGTAGACGAGAGAGCAATTTTCATCTCTCTCAGCGGTCTGCTCAAACATAGTATGCATGAGCGAAACCAATTTTGATTTAATTTCGAGTGCAGTTATTGGTGGTGGTGGTGGTTGCGGTGTCAAGACCGTTAAAACGCACCGCTCCTGAAACTCGGGTTACATCATCCTGGGAGGTTATGCAAGTTCACTGGCTATTAGGGGATACTCCTTCAATTTATGGTCAAATCTACATTGACCAGAATGGTGAAGTATGGTCAAATAACTCGCACGACCTGCTCGGCGTAGAGATGGCCTCATTCAGCAGCAGCGGATTTACAAAAGGGCCGTGCCCATACAAGAGTCACAATAATCTTATAGAGAGCCCCTCTAAACACCCTTCATATCCTTTAGAGGGCATTTGACCTTCTCTTCCACGCTGGCCACACACATCGGAAGTCACTAGAGTACCCACACTTTACCCCGTCAACTACCGATGATGAACCCATTTTATTTTATTATTTCTGGAATTTTTTTTTCTTTCACAAACCTGTCAATTGGGACCATTAAATGTCACAGGGTGTTTAACTTCTTGCAATATGACAGTTGGCCCGCATTGGCAATGCCCGGCAGCATTACCGAGCGACAGTGGTTATTAATTCAAGCGTCAAATCTATGCAAATGTTGTCGTGCGGCAGGGGCAGGGACACTCGCCATCACGTGAATGCAGCTAACACGCAGAGTACAAGCAACGGTTTCCACTGAAATATTAACGTTTGCTCGGTGAAAAAAAGAAAAAACCCACGGCCCGATTATCACAGCGATAGATCTTGAAGAGAGGCGTATTCATAGGGTTTTTCGGTAAAGTCACGGAGGTAAAAAATTAAAATTAATAAAAGTAAAATAAAAAAAATAAAACACTTGATACAGCTATCGTGCTGTGACGGTTCCACCTGAAGACGGAAGCTTGTGTTGCCTCCGAAACGTCGTGATTTTTATTTTATTTTTATTTTACTTTTATTAATTTTAATTTTTTACCTACGTGACTTTACCGAAACAACCTAAGAATATGAATCCTTACGGTCACGAAAGCTTCAAATCTAGAATGTTGAGAGGCGTCGCATGCGCGGTCGACAATCTCGGGCCGCCGAGATTTGTCGATGCCGGGATGCGCCGCTCGCTCGACGCTCCGCCGCAACCGCCGCGCTCATTTTGCACAATTCCCGTCTCGTGGTAATTATCGTCGCGAATTTATTTTCACAAGATATATAAATATAGCGTTCGGTTTAATTTCCTTGGCTGACTATTTCCGATGCAAATTAATGAATTTGCGCAATATCCGCCGTAGAGTGAAGATCTTTTTGAAATATCAACGGCAATGAAAGTTCCGAACAGATGGCGATAAACTCGTGCTGTGCGGAACGTTTTTCCGAGTAACTGGTGGCGTGGCGGATAACGCGTTTTCATACCGTTCGGACGGCATGTGTGCGACGTGAGCGTTTTAGATCGTAACGTTGCAACGATTATTGAGAGACCACGTGGGACACTTATGCGGAGAGAATTGCGGTTGGAAAACTTTTTAAGTAACCTTCATTACTTGCGTAAACACGACTTCTCTTGTTTATTGAAGCAATGAAGGTCACCACGGCGGCGAGATGTTAACTACCTCGCCTGGTGTACAGGAGGTCGTGGGTTCGATCCTGACCCTGACGCCTGCTGCTGTATATTTGGAGTTTACGTCTCTCTCTGTCTCCGCGTGGTCGCATTGATTTTTCTCCGGGTCCTCCGATTTCCCCCTCCACATTTAGAAGCATGCTTATTTGGCTGCTGTAAATGTCCACGTGATGGTAAGCCACTTCGTTGAGCTATCATTTGTAGACAGGTCGCTTCTGAAAAAGAGCGATATAGCTCAGTGGACCTTACCTGGTAAAATATAAAGCTTAGTTTTTAGTTTAGAAGTAAACAACTAAACAACACAAATGTGAAGTATAATTACAAAATAAATTGATATCGCGGTGATTTTAATTTCGTGAATTTTTCTTATATTGTGATATTATTTCGAAGAAAAAATTGTTGCAAGTTTTGTTTCCTCTTTGGCACGTAATTATCACCTCGTTTGGATGTTTTTTTTAAATCACTTTTGTACAGTTTTGTTTACTTGGCGCACATGAAAAATCTACCTATCATGTGCATGAATTGTACACGATGAATTATTACATGGGCTATTCGATATTGTGAGTGCAAGAAGAAGAAGAAGAATCAGATTGTTTGAATTTTTACCTTCGTTAGAGATCATCAGCTCTCTGTTCCCAGCTACGAAATGGCAACGAGTAACCCCAGAGCCTCTCAGATAACACGACCATGGCTAAGCCACGGCGCCCCGAAATGTGCAGCGAGAGAATGGTAATAACTTTTACATTGACACCATCGAGATGTCTGATTCAATCCAGCCTCCTTAACGTGACAATAATTCCTTCATAAATTATTCGTGCGATGCCTCGGGGGAGTTCTTTCTCTTGCTTCATTTGTCTTAATAAAACAACGGGACAGTTCAATGAACGACCCGCAGGACGTCTTCCTTGTTCTACAACACAAATAAATGGGCACGGACTCGACAAAATGCCAAATGTTATAAGCGTTACTTCGTGTCCTGAAGTTCGAATCGTGGCCCGTGCCTTCTCTTTTCCCCATATGCACCATGGCCCCGTGACTCCTGCCACTCTGAAACAACTCGGATGTCCACTTCACTGCACGTATGCGCAGATGTACCGTTGGGCTTCTTTCGCACCGTACGTAGCCAACCGCGCTAATCGGAGGCGCGCCCCGCGAACATCTAAGCTGTACTAATCGGGTACTGCAGGGCAGTTTTATCGACCTCGTAACAACACGGCGTTCTGCTTGGTTGGAGCGTGGCCTACTGCCAAAGGCACTAGAAAGTCCCATTCGGCCCTCCGTAATGATATGTTTCCCCACCCCTGTTTATCCAGCAATTATAAGTTTGGCACTGCCATACATCCACCTATGCGTGCGTTTCCTTAGCTCTGCGATCGGTTGACCTGAGATCATGTGGATGGCATAATTGTCAACACAACCGTAAACAGTTATGGCCATTCACTGAAAACGTGGCAGTTATAACTGTGCACACGAGTGCTTGGGGAAGCATTCAATTTCAATTGATTGCTTCGGTCCTCCAGCCAAGATGTCCTACGTCCGGTTACTTTACACGCGTGTTTGGGCAAATCGTAATTGGACCACGAGGTTTGCCAAGAAGAGAGGTAGCGAATCGTAGAGGAGGGCAGGCCACGAGTTAGTGCGTTATACACGTGCGCTTCGGAAACCGTTGTGGTGTTTTCTCGGAAGCGTTGAGAGCCAACGAAGGCGGCGTCTTGGCTCGTGTCGGGACGGTGGTGACATTTCTCAGGCACGGCTTGGGGTGGAATGAACATGAGCACGTTGAAGTAAAGGCGCAGCCCTGCAATTGCTTGCCCACGCCACTGCTGGCGGAAGGGCTTCCGATTCTAGGTGTTTTTTTTTACTTCGTTTGCACCATACGTAAACAACCGTGATGATCGGAGGTGCGGAGGAAGAACAACAACAACAAATGTGTCCTCGATAACGGACATTGTCGTAATCAATTACACATACGCTGTTCATTATCCGTGCCTTAGTGTTATCTGGGCCACCGGTCCCCCTTGAAACCCCAATGGAGATTCTCCTTCACCGCGCCCCACCTCAGCGCTCTCGCACCGCTCGGCCGATTGTTCCAGGCGACCCCGATTTGTGCAGCGAACACTCAAGACTCTCTGTGTTAGCTTCAGACAAGGCTTGCCGCACGTCTCCCTCGTGTTCACGTCACATGTCAGCCTGCTTCACCCTGAACTCTCATGCCAATGTTTTTGGTGTCCCCCCCCCCTCCCCACCTTTTCCTCCAGGTGACGCGTTTGTGCAGCGGAGACTCGGACTCTGAGGAGGAGAACCAGGAACTGGCACAGATCGACCGAGGTGGAGATAAACGCCTCTTCTCCCGATCGCCACCTCGCGTCGGCCGTGGTCTCATCGGCGCTTCATTTCAACCGGAACAATCCGGAACGCCGCTCCGGGCAATATTCATACATAGCCACCTGCATATATTTTGACGTCATTAACACTTAAGTAGCGCCCTTACAAAAAATGTTTTAACAAAATTATTCATCGAATTTGTTTTTCATATTTTGTTTGCTAATATGTATCTTTAGCCGAGTTGTCCCTGTTAAGTTCTTCAGTAATTTCCCGTAGGTCATTTCCATTGCTCGTTATAATGACTGTGTGTTCAGTAAATCGTCGGCGGTTACAACATTCTCCATTTTTCTTTGTGATTCTCTCTTTCTTCAATCAATTTTTTGGAATGCACAACCCTTGTACTTTGTAATGAACAGAGGACCATAATTGTTGGAGGGACACAATTGGAAAATACAACAGAAGATCAATGATCCAGTGCAGTTATTAAAAACTGGCTGGGATACATTTTTTTTTATTAAACAAAGAGGTAAGCGAAAGCAAGGTTGGAGTGTTTTTGCAAAATTAAATTTCATAATAGAAACTCACCAGTGCGCCTAAAGATAACTTATTCTATCCGTGCTGATTAACTGCAATGATTTTTGGAGGGGAAACTGCAATTTTCAGCTTTTGTTCCAAAGAAGCGTGGAGAGATGCATGCTGGGAATTAACACTGACGCACAGAAAAAGGAGCGTGCAGATCCTGGGGGGGAATTACGAATTAGAAACATCACGTTGACCAGTTTAACACGTACGTTTTCGCGACTAACATCATCCATAATACAGGTTTTTTTGGGTTAAATTGCGTAAATATATAAATGCGTCGTTAAACCCGCCACCACCCAACACAGCCAACTAGTAATGTTTGTCACGTAAACAGAACGTGGCCAATTCGTTACTGGTACAGCACACCGGTGTGTTGGAGAGCCAAGCCACAACATTTACAATTCGAGTACGACGTTTCGCCGGTAATTAACAACTAGCTTCATCAGGCGACAAATCTGTCTGTCGCCTCGTTGGCTGTGTCGGGTGGTGGCGGGTTTAACTACACATTTATATATTTACTTAATCTAACCCCAAAAAAACCTGTATTATGGATCACGTTGACCGTTAAGAAAATAAATTGGGTTTGCGCATGAGGACGCGTCGCTAGAAGGCATGCGGTGGCCGATTGGGAGAGACTGGTGACGGAACGGCAGGCGACGGAGGACATTTCCAGAGAGGATGAACGCCGTGGAGGTGGAGGGATGAGATTAGCCCGGGTGCAAGGAGAGAGACGGATCACATGGCATCGTGTGTGCGGCCTTCCTGCAGCAGTGGATGAATCGTTGGCTGCTGTTGATGACGAGGGTGAATTTAATTTCTACCACATGGAATGCGATACAACTTTTATTTTTAAATCCTTTATATTAAGTTCACGTGCGCGCTTGCTTACGACCGTGCAAATCTTTCGGTCGTTTTTTAACCCACTTCCCGTGATCCAATCGAGCTGACATTTTCCACACAGACTCGTTGTGCGTGACAATTAATGTTCGTGAAATTTTTTTTCCAAAATTTTACACTTTTTAGGACAAAAATATTATATTTAATTACCAATTGCTTAATGCTGGCATGCAATCATCTGACCCATAGGTGGCAGCCATCTCAAGCCAGAGGACGAGAGGACTCTAGCCGCCACGCATATAAAGGATTTATAGTGAAAAACTTTGTTTTTACGGGTTAATTTTTTACACACACAAATTAGTCATCGGTCAGACACGATGGAAATTAGTCTTATAGATCGCACCCGGCGCTGCACGGGATGCTTTTGAGAAGCAGTGTCAGCTGCTGCGGTCGTTGATTCAATTTCCAAAATGCGCCAGAGCCGGTATTAATAATGAAGTATGTATGATGCTCAGGTCGTCGAATTTTAGCACAGATTCTGCAAAAGGTTTAATTCTATTTTGGCTTGTTTGTAGAGGCTTGCAGTTTGTAGAGGTTTGATTGCTGTATATCGCTGCTCATCATATCCGCGTGGATAAGCCATGATCTAAGCAACTGGATTTGCAAAAGAGATTTATACGTGTCCAAGATATCTAAATAATTACTGCACCTTGAGCAAGCTTCTACGCTTTCCTTGCGTGGAAGATAATGTGCGCGATTGATTCGTGAAATAAGTTGGGGAAAAATCGTGCTTACGAGCGCATTGCGTGACACTCTCCAACGTGCCTCTATCTCCACATGTGTTTTAATTAGTGCTGTGAAAGCCAATGAGGAGCTCATGACATAAAAATTACTCAGGTTCGCAGCTCCAAGTTTTGGGCAACCCTTGAAGGTGATCTGCGAAACTGTTTCAGATGCTAAGATTTATTTTTAATCCCCTTCACACAACTCTTTACGACATGAAAAGCACAGTAATACCTCGTACCTCGCAACTCCGATTAGCATGGTTGGCTATGTACGGCGCGAAAGAAGTTCAACGTACATACACGTACGGATCACAAGTTCACCATATTTATGGCTTTTTAATCAACATTTTGCGGAGGCGTTTAGAGTATTAATTTAGATAGGGAGTGATGCGCGGGTCAAGCGCGGTGGGGTCGAGCGCGGTGGGGTCAAGCGCGGTGGGGTCAAGTGTGGTGGGATCAAGCGCGGTGGGGTCAAGTGCAGTGGGGTCAAGCGTGGTGGGTTCAAGTGCGGTGGGGTCAATTGCAGTGGGGTCAAGTGTGGTGGGGTCAAGCGTGGTGGGGTCAAGCGCGGTGGGGTCAAGCGCGGTGGGGTCAAGCGAGGTGGGGTCAAGCATGGTGGGGTCAAGCATGGTGAGGTCAAGCATGGTGGGGTCAAGTGCGGTGGGGTCAAGTGAAGTGGGGTCAAGTGTGGTGGGGTCAAGCGTGGTTGGGTCAAGCGCGGTGGGGTCAAGCGTGGTGGGGTCAAGTGTGGTGGGGTCAAACGCAGTGGGGTCAAGCACGGTGGGGTCAAACACGTATACGCCCACCCCCCAGTAGACGCCGTTCAGCCAGCAGTGCAGTGATTGAGACATTGCAGGGCTGCTCCTTTACCTTTTACCTTCTTCAAGGCGCCTGTGCTATGACAGCAACCTCTTGCGTGCGTTGACTGGGAGCTTGGCAGCAGACACGAGCGGTGGTTAAACCCCGTGCACGCAATTCCACTGACCCAGGTTCAAACATCGTCGTCATGCACATGGCGTGAGCCTGCCACGTGCCACCCGTAGCTCTTTTCAGCGCCGTCGGGGAGACACAGACACTGGAGAGAAGTGTCCATTCGTATTTGTACGGGTCGCACTCCTTATTGTAAGTCTGCCCGTGTGTGATGTACGCTTGCAAGCAGCACTCCTTTATAGCTGTACGGGGAATGTTTTTGAAATGGGAATTCGTACCTCGAGCCTTCTTTGGAGTTTGACGAATTTTTTCAACCCAAAATCGTCGGCGAGTCCATTGCCTGCGATGCGCTTTGAGCAGCAGCGAAGTTTTACGCGCCGTTCGCTTTTGTTTGAATTCGTCCGTCCGGGTTGCATTGCTCTCGATCGCGTTTTGCTTCGTGCTTTCGATGCTTCATTTCCACGTTTCGCTTTCGTTTTATCTCGGCGAGGTGAAGTATGGCCAAATAGCCCCCCCCCGCCCCCCCGCGAACAGCACTGGATTGTGGGAAGCCGACAACCGAGTCGTGGATTGATCACGGGCTGTAGATCTGTTTGCTCGTTCACGCCAAGTTTGGCTGGGGGGGGGAAAAAAAACCTCCACGGTTTAAATTGGGATTTTCGCTTCGCCGTTAATAAAGGATGCTAATGAATGAACTGATTAATGTTCCCTTCTGAAGGACAGCGAGCTTGTCTTGCCGAGCTGGACGACTCTGATTTGCTATTTATCGTCTTCACTCAGCCTTGCCTCGCCTATCGTTAATAAATAAACATGCTTTCCATTGTACTGCTCTATTCGTGAATTCACTTAACATATTTTATTCATTTTATTAACGCTTTCTGACTAAGGTTGAAAGCTTTCACGCATTATCTCTGTCTGTCCGTCTGTCTGTAAGATGAGGTCATAATAAGTCTAAAAAAAAACATTATCCAACATGAAGACAACTTCAGCGTAAAGTTGCGTTGCTATTCGGGACTTGTTCTTGAGAAAACCAGCCAAAATAATTAAACTTGGGAGGCATAAAACAGGGAAAAACGAACTTCAGTATTTCCAAATATTCATACACGTTTTGCCCTGACTGCTACCCATCGACTTCCAGCACTAACTATTGTACAATTTAGAGGACAAACGCCTGTTGGAAAATGTTACATAATCCATCCGTGTACGTGATTTTTCTTCCTTATTATTTGCAGAGAGAAGGAAATTACGGTGCCTTCCATGCAGACCGACGGGAGCTGATTTGAGCCAAAGGACAACCCATTACAAGGAGGTAGGCCAGCCTTCCTGTCATTTGTCACGTTTAATTGTGCATCACTTGCTACGGCCACGCACTGAATTAAAGTGCTTCTGAAACGCACGTGTAAGGATTTAAACGTTGCCCAGAGTTAAAGCAAAAATAACTGCAAGCTCAGCGGATGTTTATCCAAACGGCCGTGTGCGCGCGCGCGTGCGTATTTCGACACTTCACGTGGCCTCAAGGTGCACATAGCCTGGCACAAGCGTCGTGGCGGTTGTTGTTGTTATTGCGTGCGTGTTTGAGAAAGCGCAGGGACGTTTTGCAAAGTGTCTCAACGATTTTACAGCGCGCGTCTGAAAGCCGTTTTTAAAGCGTGGCGAACGCCAAAGGGCATCGGTTGCCACCACGGCACTTTCGATCGCGAGGTCACCGATGAGACCTCTCCCCGCCGAGGCAGTCGACACATTTGTCAAGTTTCGGTACATGTCTTCCCCCTCTTCCCCTGCCCACCCAGCAGTGTGAATGGGTAGGGCCACAGTTAGACGACTTGGAAACAAAAAACGAAAAATGTAAAAGCTCTCCAGTCGGAGTGTGCCGTGATTGTGATCATCCGGGACAGACCGTGCAGCGTGTGACGACGCAACGCCCCGATCCACAAATACGAAGGAGACATCGCGGCGATACACGACTCCGCAAATGCTCCTTGACGCGGTTACCTGGCTTGACCGTCTGCATGTGAACTTGAAGTCGTTGAATCTACATCATCAGCCCTATGACGAGAAGAAGAAGACATTAGTCGGTCGCGTACGGTGGGGTGAAGTGTGGGTACTTCAATTTATTTGAAGACGCCTGACGCGTATGGAAGAGTAGGCCAAATACCCGCTAGAGTTCCCTCTGGAGGAGGCCGTTCCACCAGCAGTGGCATGAGCGAGTAATTGCAGAGGTGCACATTTACATTTTTTAATCTAGATGTTAAACAAGACTCATGCAGTACTTAAATGTTGATATCATGCCAACAGATATTGACTTGTTAGAAGCAGGGAGCAATGGTTTGACCAGTTGGGCAACGTTTCGCGTGGGATTATAATTCCCCGATAAGAACACGGCTTTTCACTTCAGGTTTCATTCCCGGATCGCTTCATCTTGACGGGAATTTCCTTGGCCACTCCGTCCGTCTAGACAGACGGAGCTAATAACTTGAAGCTTTTAAGCCTTTCTTTTGAATTCATAAAAACATCATGAAATAAAACAGCCGGTTGTCTTTGTGGGCTGCGTCCCACCTTGAAGCAAACGAGCTGAGTGTCGGCTATAAACGGTCCACCAATCACGAGGGTAAACCTCACGGCCCTGCAAGCACTTGTACGTACGCTAAACTTCTTTCGCACCATACGTAGCCAACCGTGCTGATCGGCGGTGCTCACCCCACTGCCAGAGCACGCTCCACACGAGGAACGGGGCTCTCGAGGGATACTTTCAATCGCATTTTGGCCTACTATTCCCCGCCAACCAGACGTGCCGGAAGCAAACTATAATCTATTTGAATTTTTATTTTATTTTACCATTGTAAGGCCCACTTGAGCTATACAGCTCTTTTTCAGAAGCGACCTGGACACAATTGATAGTTCAACGAAGCGGCTCATCACGTGGAAAATATAGCAGCCGAATACCCCCAACGCATGATTCTAAATGTGGAAATAAAAACCGGAGGACCCGGAGAAAAATCCACACGACTACGGAGAAAGAGAGACACGCAGACTCCAAATATACAGCAGGCGTCCGGGCCAGTAACGAACCCACGACCTCCTGTATACCAGGCGAGGTAGTTAACATCTCATAGCCACCGTGATGATGATGAGAGAGAGACATGCACACTCGAAATATACAGCAGGCGTCCGGGTCGGTATCGAACCCACTTACCTCCTGTATACCAGGCGAGGTAGTTAACATCTCAACCAACCCACCGCCGCCCCCGCAGCTGCTGCAGCCCAGCGCCGAGTGCCAGAACCGGCTGGGGCTGCTGGAGGACCGGGCGGTGCCGGCGGTGCCGGCGGCGGCGTGCGGCTGGCAGGAGAGGAGGGCTCCTCGCTGCTACCACACGTGGCCCCAGGCCGGCGGGCGACCCGGCGGCCGCTGCACCCTGGTGGCCGCCAGGGCGTGGGCCGGCTGGGACCCGCACCGCGGCGTGCCCGCCGCCTTCCAGCCGCTGCGACAGCAGCACCCTTGCCGGACGGTGGCGGCGGCGGCTGCGGCGCGGACGCTGGCGACGGCCCCCGACCCGCCGCTCGTCGCGTTCCTCCGGCCGGAGGCGCGCGGCGGCGGAGGCGGCGGCGGCGATGCCGGTGGCGGAGACGGCGGTGCGGTGGTCGTGGTGCGCAGACCTCACGCCACGCTGGCCGACCCGGCCCGCAGGCCCAGCCTCAACTTTGAGAAGATGCAGCAGGTGAGCGCGCGCTGCGCTACCAATGGGTGTGTGTTTGTGTGCGCACGCCTTCATATGTGTATGTATGTTGGACTTCTTTCGCACCGTACATAGCCAACCGCGCTAATCGGAGGTGCTCGCTAACACCACTTGCCCCAGCAGCCTTGTACGGCCCTATGGGGGGTAGTTGTGTATTTGCGTTCAGCGCGGGGCCGTGGGGCGCGGTAACCCAGCGGTTCATCGGCTGTGCTGTCAAACCCGGGGTCAATTGCCGGTCGCGGATAACGTGAATGGCAATGCGGTAACTGAGCTCATCCCTAGAGCAGGATTGGGTGGGGGGGTCCCGTGGGTGGGGAGGTCCCGCTTGGTCGACACGGCCCTTTAAATGATTCCGAGCTGCTGTGCCATCGGCTTTGGCACTGCAGGCACCTCGCGCGCCGTGCCACCCCTAAAGGGTGCCCAACGCCGTCATCTGCCACGGCAATCCACAGCGGTCCACCAGTTAATTCTCGATTTTTTTTGTGCGCACATTTAAATTTTTAGCCTCGTTGCTTTCGATTCGAATTACTTATTTCGAATTTAAACGTAACCATCTGGAATTCATAATAATAAAAAAAATTCTAAACCAGTGGCGCAACAGTTCTTGAGCTGCTCTGTGAACCCGGCGAGCCGAGGTCGATTCCCAAGCCGGGGCCGCTCACATCAGTCACGAGTCATAACAGGACCGGTCGTCCCCCACTGCCTCCGCTTTAGCAACCCACACTGACCAGCGTGGTGAATCTTCTTGGTTCTTTCGGTAAAGTCACGTAGAAGGGAAGTAATGTTTTATTATTATTTTTATTATTTTATTACTTCCCTTCTACGTGACTTTACCGAAAGAACCAAGAAGATGAATCCCTGCAGTCACGAAAGCTTTAAATCGAAATTCAGCGTGGTGAAGTATGGTAAAAAAAACAAGACCCCCCTTATGACTTGGGGAAGTCTTCACCCTTTGATGGATTGAGAATGGCTGGAATTAAAAGTTACTGTGTAGCATATAGCGAGCGTGCTATACCAAGAAGACATAACATAAGAATTAGAGAAAGACGTTTCCCAGCTGTCAGCATGAAACAAATTGGGTAAGGGACGTTTTTCGTCTCCGCCTCTTAGAGGAGAAGTTTGGCCTCGTTGAGTCGTGGACTTTGGAAAGTAAAATAAACTCCCAAGGAGCGAAACTTTGCCGAGCTGCCTTTTGACTGAAACCACCGATCCGCGCAGTGCAACAACAATCATCTTGCCTCCATTAATAACCTGCTTCCATTCCTCCTTCAAAACCCATCTCTTCCCCCTCACCCATCCTGCTGCTACTCCCTCTCCTCTCGCTCCCCAGCTACAACCAGGCCTGCCCCAACACAAATCCCTATAACTACCCCAATCACTATCACTATCCCTGCTCGACTGGGGCTTGCCACGTGTTGTAGGTATAGATGGCCGCACCCTCATGCGCTGGGGTTTATCTGGAATCTCCGGTTTCCTCCCGCGTGCCGAACGCTCGTAAATTATTTAATAGGAAATATCCCAACGCAGATCCCTCCTGAAAGAGTTTTTGCACTCGGCGATGCTTAATTGAAAATGTCATATTGTTTCGATTTAAAGCTTTCGTGACTGCAGGGATTCATCTTCTTGGTTCTTTCGGTAAAGTCACATAGAAGGGAAATAATAAAATAATAAAAAGTTAACATTTTTTGTATTTTATTATGTTTTATTTTTATTATTTTATCATTTCCCTTCTACGTGACTTTACCGAAAGAACGAAGAAGATGTTATATTGTTGTTACGCACGATGCATAATCAGTACCCTCCCCGTCATAGGAATGTGGAATGTCGAGCACTGCCTCAGAGCTGTAAAGGTGACACTGAGCTCTGCCTCAGTGGTCATTTGAGAAGGAAATCACTCTAACTTGAAGGGGGAAAAAATATCCTAAAATGCCATAAATAGGGGGCTCGCGAGCTGCATAACTTGGCAGCGTTTCTGGGTAATTTGTGTGAATTGTAGATAACTTACGCTGACAGTACCATTAAATGTAAGCGATAATAATTTATTCACAATCCTGAGCTGTGCTAATTATTCCTCGCTGTTGTTGTTGTTGCGAACTTTGCTGGGAGACTCTCACGATGCGTCATTTATCCCGCAAGAAAGAAGGAAGAGCAGAATAATAATTCACGTTGAAGACAGTTTTCATCTCTAACGTCGTCCTCAATCACGGGGTTATTACGGATCTTGGCATTCGAGACATTGAGATGACCCACGACGGTCCGTCTGCTGTTGCTCAGATGCAAAGGCCACTGTACGGCTGATGTTGTGATTTTTGTTTAAAAGAAACACACATTTGTGCGGTACAGTACTGCGTTGGCAGCGGCGCACAATAATGCTGCCTTGAGGGGCAAAGATATATATAATTAGCGACATTTAAATATGATAGGTCACATTTGAGGCAATTACCATCCTCCCGAATGGAGGATTGGCCATTCTTCTTGTAAGATTACGGGCCGTTCCCCGACTCTCCGCTGATTATACACGTTATATATTTATTCTATTCTGGGCAGTTTATTCACGAACGTGACTTTTCGTAATTTTCAAGTCTTTCGGTCCTGGCAATTGACGTCAACTCCCACAATGGAGTGATTCACATCCACAGTGATTCGATGGCCTGTCATCATGATTCCTAGTCGCGATTGTTCTACCTCGCTGCTATTTCATCATGGGACCTCCTTTGCCAGTACCAAAATATGATCATGGGTTTTTTCCCTTTTTTTCTGGAAACAAAACAGGTGTTAAGATGTTAAAACACTAAACCGAAACCTTTTACAAGGAATCATGTCTACATTAACCACAATGCTTGTGGTCAGACTGGAAAGAAAAAACATACTCTGATAGTATATGCATTGTCCTTGAAACTGATTGGTCCACACCAGAGACAGCTTTCTTTTGAGCCTCGTCTCAAACGGTGTTAGACCAATCAGTTTCAAGGACAGTGCATCTATTATCAGAGTATGTTTTTTTTGTTTGCATTCTGACTACAAGCAATGCGGTTAATGCAGACATGATTCCTTGTTAAAGGTTTCAGTTTGGTGATTTAACATCGTAACACCTGTTTTGCTGCTAGTGTTTGTAAGTTTTTTTTGCCGATTCTAACACCCGCAATTCAGTGCGTATATCGTAAGCTAAAGCATCGATATTCAGCAGGTAAATCGAAGGCATCGTCACAACACGACTATCTGGCCTCCCCCAGCACAAGCCACTCTTCGTCTCTGTAGATGATCTAACGTTAATAAATGTTAACGGACTGTACGAATAATAAAAAAAGCAACGCTCAGCACTGCACTTTGATAATGCATGAGATAAATTCAATAATGATTAAGGAGGAGGTGCAGCTTTCTTTCGCCAGCGAGAGACATTGGGTTGGTTAGCAGTTAAATCAGACGTTGCATTGGCGTTTGAATTATTGAGGAAAACGAAATGGGAAAATCTTGAATTACGACGTGCTTCCTGAAGTGGTAAGCGCCCCTACAAGCTCGTGCCGTACACATTCAGCATCGCACCGCGGTTTCAGTAAATCCCCAGAACTACGGCGCGATGCGAGCAACATGCGCCGTACGTCTTTACACCGACGACGGTCGTGCTGGGGGGACAGTGAGTGAGCGTTTGCGATGCTTGTGCCTCTAAGGGGATGCACGCTGGGCACTATGCGCCCGTGGTGAGTGTCAGATTTTATTATCTGGAATATCGCATTTTCAGACTCTTTAAGGCCAAATTTCCGATTAATTTAGAATTTCGTATTTTCGGATTTTTATCTACTGAGTTTGAATACTTCGCACTGCTTATGCACCGAATGTCACCATCATGATCAATGGCGGAGCCAGGATTTTCAGGTAGGGGGGGCAACCCCTCCAGCAATAAAAAATGATAGGAGTTGTTAGTAAGTAAGGAGTTGTTAGTAAGTAAGGACTTGTCCCTTGCTTTTTATGCGACGCGTGTGCGGCGATGGGACAGCCATCGATCGAGGGTCGAATTCGAACCACGTTGCGTGATCGGTATCGCGCTCACTTTTTTTTTTGCTACAATCGCATCACTAAAACAGTAATTTTCATCATTATTAAGGCACACAAAAACTGGCGTCACACGACTGCCCTCTTGGTGGGATGAGCACAGAAGTGATCTGACTAAAGCGAAGTCATTTCCCGCGATGGCACATTTTTGCATGATCTGAAATTTCACAGCCAGGCCCCATCTTCAGATTTTTGGGATTAATAAACCTGGGAACACATCCCTACCGTGCACCCACACATTATTCTTCATGTTTGGAAAACACAAAAAACTACTGCTGGGTTTGGCTAGAGGGGAGACCCGAATAGAATCATGCGCAGGTGTGAAGAACACCAAAGATACAAAGCAATCTTCGTTTTGAGGCTGGAAGTCTGTTTCCCTCTTCGTGCAGCAACGCAACGTGTACATGGAGGTGCAAGTTACGCGAAAGCCGCAGACTTTCACCGCAGACTGGATGGCGAAGTGGCTCAGCTGCATTGTGAGAGTTGGGTGAAGAATATCCACAGAACAAAACAGATTCATCGGAACAAGCGATACTTTCGGGAGGATTTTATATCGTCGGAGTAATCATGTGACAATGAGAGTAGCCTATCACGAGTCTCTCGTATATCTACAATTAATATTTTCTTCCAAATGATTGGAATCCTGGAAAAATATTGATTTTTGAGCTCCAAATTGTACACCTAAAGATGAAAGCAAATATCTTTCAATGCCTACTTACAAATTGATTTGTATCTCAAATGTGAATGGGTGAAAAGACTGATTTCAAATTGGGTCACAATTCAAGCGAAGAAAAATGTACATTTAAAATATTGTTATTGCTTTCTCACTTGTTGTGTCTCGTTTTGTCTTAACTGGAGCCTCGCTCACTCGATTAGCGCAAAATATATAATTGGCATAAATTGACGCAAATCATCAATAATCAGCTGATAGACATGATGCAATGCGTGCGACGGCTGAATCACATGCGTAGTAATAGATTTTAATCGACAAATCTTTGCATGCTTGGTACAGTATCTTCACAGATTGTATGTCGTAATCAGCACTAAGTTAAGCCAGAAACAACTCCCAAACACTCTTCCATAACATGATGTTGGCATGCCACAGCCACCTTGCTTCGTCTTGTCACAATCATATAAAGATGTTCATAGGATTATAGGACTATGGAGTATAATAATATCGAAGTAGTACGGACAGGTTGGCCTTCTATTCTAGTCGTAGTGCCTTTCGCCAAACCTCACTACTCCGTAGCAGCTGCATGAGCATTCTGTGAAATATCAAGTGAGCATCCAAGCCCTGGCCATAGTAATCGTAGTTTGCCGGGACAACTTGACGTGCGATGTTGGCCTGCCAGCTTGGATCGGACCGAGCTCCAGCCGCGTCATCAGTCCACCGCTCGTCTCCACTCAAACCGCTCCACACGGCAAATCTACAGGGGCAGCTGCACACGCGTTGAATAGAAAAAACAAACAAAGTCTGTCTGTGGGCAGCTGCAGTCCATAGCTCCTGTGCATACTATTTATTGAGCGAACGTGTTTGCCTGTGACCTTTACACAGTTAGAGCACCAGATACACAATGTTTAAAAAAATGTTTTACCTATTTAACGCACGGAGTATGTCGATGTTATATTTGCGAGCGGGCGTCAGCCCACGTAGCCAGAGAGCCACGTGACAGCCTCCTCCTCCTGCACGTGCAGGGCAACCGGTCGACCCGGCACGCCCCGGCGGACTTCACAGCCGGGGACGATGTCCAAGCCGCGGTCTCTCACCCGGCTCCCCGCACTCTCACGGCGGCGGCCGTGGCGTGGTGGTTACACTCCGGCGATGTTCGGAAGCGGCACGCGCCCCCTGGCCACGGGAATAACATCTCACCCCATTGGAACCTCATTTGCCAGTAAAAAATTTGATCATTGTTTATTTACCCTTCTATCTGGCAACAAAACTGACACCTTTTTTACAAGGAGTCATGTTTGCATAGACCACAATATACCTGCAGTCATAATGCAAACAAAAAACATAACTCTGATAATGTGCACTGTCCTTGAAGTTGATTGGTCCACACCCGAGACAGCTTTTCTTAAAGCCTAGTCTCACATGGGTTGGACCAGATGACGCCATAAGGCCTTTTGGCGTCATCAGTTTTGTTGCCAGATAGAAGGGTAAAAAAATCAATTAACATCTCACCCATTGGCCTTTGGAAGAGCGCCCTTGCGTTCGGACACTTCACCTACGTGATGTCGTGGTGCTGCCGCCAAGCCCCGTGTATCTCCCACATCACCCTGCTCACGTCAAATCAAAGCAATTGATGAGCGCCTTTTAGTAATTGCGGCCACTCTTCTAGCGCGAGGCTATCGCCGTGTCTCAGAGGTGCGTAGAAGTCTGCAGCGGCGTCGTTGTGTCAGAATATGTATTTAGACTGGAGTCGTTTATGAGAATAGATTCTTACGCTCACGTACTCGCGTAGAATCGCGCGCGTGATAATCGATTTTGTTTTTTTATATATTTGATGCACCGTGCACATCCGAGTACGTCCACTGTCAATACGCAGCGGCTCCCTGTTGCGATTGCCCGATGGATGTTTGGCATCGCATAACCGCGAGCGGTGGCGGCGATAGCTGAAGAAGGCCGTCATCCAGCAGTGGATGGATCGTGACCGTTCACGATGATGATCCCTCTGACGTGACAGGGTCTCGTGACCCCTGTTTGCCAAGAGAGGCCACTGCTGTACATTCACCACGTAACAAAGGATTGGTCCTCGAATCAGATGGCGACCCGAAGTCGTGATGATTCATCAAAGTGCGAAGGGGAAGAATCGTTACCAGTCTAATGAACAGTGACCATGGCAGTAAGCCATCATGTTTTTGTGCTTAATAGTACTGTATCTATTTGATTTCATCTCCTACGTTTAGGCACGCAGTTTCATGCGGCTGCAATTAGGACCTAACCTTTCAATGTTGTTTTATTCCTTCCCCATCCCAATTATTTTCGAGCTGTATTATCGGCATCCTGTCAACGAGAGGAAGGGATTCCGTTGGGAACTCTTTGACGGCGCTAGCATTTTGTGTCGCCTTGTGTCAGCTGTCTCGAAAGACGCCGTCGCAAAGGAGCTTTTGAAATCCCTGCAGTAGGCCACGTTTTATGCCTGATTTCCCACACTAGGGGGTGGGAAAAAATGTATAAGCCCATAGCTGTCAACGCGTACCGTTTACCCCGTATTCTTGTACAGGGAAATTGAGTTTTCAAGTCCACACGGCGTACAGCCGTTTCAATCCTGGCAATTTTGTCTGTTTGTGTTTCTCCCTTGTGATGGGACTTCGACTTAAGAGCCGCATGGCTCACAGGGCTATACCTAATAAATGAAACTTGAAACTTGTAGGATGGACGTTGAGATTTATAAGGGCACGGGGTGACCAATAAGGTCTGAATTGGTCTGTAATAAGGTAGGGGGCACTGATAAGGGGTTGACAGATATGTAAGCCCTGGACAACATGTTTATCGCATGGTTATACGGTACTTATTTCTTTGTCACAGAACCCTTTATGGTTGGTTTACTCTTCAACAATATAACCTTTAGAACAGGACACATGAAGGGATCTCGCGGGCGGCTCTGCGAAATCCGCTTCCGTGGGCCATTCTCAAGCACGGAGGCTTGCGCTGCTGCGCGAGGAATCCCATCGCGAACTTGGGTCTCGAGTCACGCTTCTGTTGTAGGCACAATCGCGATGAAAACTGAAAAAAATGATCTCGCAGTGTCGCGGCACATTTGAGTGATCATCGCCAAAGAATTGCCGGATGGCTGCGGAACGCGAACCGTCATGCGCGTACGTTACGTCGAGCTTATTGCGCACCTTACGTAGCCGACCGCGCTGGTCGGAGGTGCGGGCCAAAGGACAACAAACTAAAACACAATGAAAGCAGTTGACCGGCAGACCGCAGCCAGCTCATTATCTCGGCGGAGAGAATGTCTAAGCTGGCAAGGCAAGGCCTCACCCGGCCGCGTGCCCGTCACTGCACAGCGCGTGCCGACCCGCCGATGCCGAGCGTGCATCGGCGAAGGAAGCCGGGATTGAGATGACTGCTGCTGCTGCCTGCGTCTGTCGTCGCTCCGAGCGAGCGTCCAAGTGGCCACTCGCTGCCGCCGGCTTCGCAGAGCCCCGCTCATTAACGCTTGGCGGCTAAGACAGAGACGGCGTCTCGGTTAAAGCCGCGCGCGGAGCTCTCGGTGCGCGACGTGATTAGCGCCGATTTGCCTCTCGAAGGAGACGGCTGAAGGTTCCTGCGGCTCATTACGTGCGCTCGCCTTCTGCCGCGGCTCAGTGGTCGCGGGGAAGGGGTGTTGCCGCCTCCTCTTCGGACAGAGGTTGAAGGCCACGTCTCGGCCTGCAAGGAGATCACGGACACGCGAGGCCTCTTGAGAGGGTGTATTCATCTTCTTGGTTCTTTCGGTAAAGTCACGTAGAAGGGAAGTAATAAAATAATAAAAATAAAACATAAAAAAATAATTCTCACGACGTTTCGGCCACAACGCAAGCAGCCGTCCTCAGGTGAAGAACAGGTCTGTCGAGAAGACAGAGTCTGAATGACACGTCCTAGGCTTGGAGCGTCTATTTAAGGGTGTATTAAGCCTCGGCTCGCTCTCGTCTGTGAGACGCTGCCACGGTGGTGGAGTGGTGAGCACGCACTGGGCTTGCTGTGCTAAATTTTATTTTACAGCTTTTTCAGAAAGGAACCTGGCCACAAATGATAGCGCAACGAAGCGGCTTATTGCGTGGAAATTTATAACAGTCGAATACTCTCTAAACGCGTGATTTTGATTCTAAATGTTGAGGGGGAAACCGGAGGACCCGGAGAAAAATTCACGCGACCATGGGGAGAGAGACACGCAATCTCGAACTATACAGGCGTCAGGGTTGGGATCGAACCCACGACCTCCTGCACACCAGGCGAGGGAGTTAACATCTCACCACCGTGGGGCAATCTTTCGGTTCATTTACCCGGCGCGGCAGTTAAAACGACAGGGAAGTTTCTTAAATTCCCTCCTACCCCGGCCTCTGTCCATCAAGCGGTGTATAATTGAGCACACCGCAATTTGTCGATTGGCAGGTCGTGTGTATGTACGTATGTTGAACTTCTTTCGCACCCTACGTAGCCAACCGTGCAAATCGGAGGTCGCGTGTGGTGGGGTAAAGTGTGGTGGGGTAAAGTGTGGTGGAGTAAAGTGAGGTGGAGTAAAGTGTGGTGGGGTAAAGTGTGGTGGGGTAAAGTGTGGTGGGGTAAAGTGTGGGTATTCTCCCACCTCTTCCAAGACGTCTGGCCAGTGTGGAAGAGGAGGCCAAAACGCCGTTCTAAAGGAGCTCCTTGTAGCGTCATCTAGTGGAAGGGCCCCTTTTGCCAACGGCGGCGTGAGTGAGCTTTTACAGTGCTGCGCCTTTGCCTCCGATCTGCTGGCTCGGTGACGCTCGCGCAGAGGACAGTCCCGTCGCGTTCCAGACTCACGAGTATAATTTTTCAGTAAGACTGGACCGAGAAAAAAAATACAAACATATTTTTATCTGATAGAATCAACGTTTTCTTTCCTGCCAGAGGAAGACACAAATCCAAAAACAGTGAGCAGCTCTTGCAGCGATGCACCGAGGACGTTCGACCCGTGCTGTTTGGCACGAGTCTTACTCTTCGTCCATGAAAACGCAAAGATGTTAATAGCGACTTACCCAACCCACCTGATGTAGTAATTTCTACACAGAATATGTGCCCGTTAATCGACCCTTTCACGTCTCCGTCTTTTCCCCGACCTTCCGGCGATTGGGATATACGCAACGTTGTACAGCGACGCGAAGAAATTGCGCCCGGTGGATAACGTCATTTTCCACTGATCAATTGTCGATGCAGTTAATAGGAGGTGTGCGTTTCAGCGCCCCTGGATAAGTGGAGTGCCGCTGCGTCAAGAGCTATCGGCCCTGTGCGGACAGTGAACGGGAGTCGTTATGCAGATGGAGGCACATTGCAGTCACATGTGGCTTTGCCGAAAATATCAGGTTTTGAGGAATTGTGGCATCAGCCATTAATCATTGACTTGCCCATCGACCCAAGGAGTAACTACGTAGCTATGGATTCTTCCTTGAGTGTTTCTCAAGCCCAGCCACGCAGCGCAAACGGATATCGTATATCAATGGGCTGCCATCTGATCGTACAACAGGACTCACAATGGGTGAAGGGAATGGCATATTCGGGCAGCAGATTCGCAGTTCCACGTCCTTCCTTCCGTTTGGGAGACGAACCTTCACGCCGGCTCTTGGCGTTGCCCGCTGTTGTTCGTCGTTGCTTGGCACTGATATTGCGAGGCGGCTACGTGGCTCAAGGGATCACCGTTTCCACCTGATCAGTACGCTGGCAATGCCGAGATCCTCGCTCAGAATCCAATAGTTTCGCCAAAGAGTTTCACGGGATTTTGTCGGCTCAATTAAATAAATTGTTGTTTTTTTGCTACTCCTCAGAGTGACCTTCCCCAGATCTGAGGTTCGTGTAGCACTGTTGTAGCTGGAGGACAGCTGCCACTCTCTCGCTTATCCAGTGGCATCCTTCGTAAGCGTCCTCCACAGAGGTTAATCGCTGATACCATTGATATCAAATGTCAACAAGTTCACTCAGTCGTCTTGGTGCACGTTAGCCCATCGCTCCATTGGGGCATACCGCACCCATTCACTCTCCTTCTACCCAGCCAAACAGGAGTTGCTAGGGCATGCCGGTGGCTTGCATGATAGAACATTGCCCAGGCGTATCCGAGTATCTCTGAGCTCCTTACACAATCCAACCTCGGCAAGCCCAGAATGGATTGTAGGCGGGCCATCGTGAATATTGGAGGCTGGCGGAGAGGTTGTTCCTGTGAAGGAGGCCTTGTTTCACAGACGTACATAGTTTGAGTTTAGTTTGATACAAACAAAATAAAAGATGATTGCGTGCCGTAAAGTTGCATTCCCATGCCACATTTCTTCTCTCGCTGTCTCCCACTTGAAATTTTTTTTTTATTTCCACTAGAAGAATCCGGTGAGCAGTGAAGCTCTTTTTCACGGACGTCCGGTGATCTTGAGTGTTTAACATTGACCAACACCTCGGTACTCGGGCACAAAAAAAAGCAGGGCTTAAGGGATCGACCTTTGATGTTTGCGCCACAGCGGTCAAGACGTTTCCACCTCCTCTCCCGACGTGACACGGTGCATCATGTAAAACTAAACTTAAACAAAAACTATTCTTTTTATTTCACCAGGTACGGTCCACTGAGCTATATAGCTCTTTTCCAGAAGCAACCTGACTGTCACAATTGATAGCCCAACGAAGTGGCTAAATACTCTAAACGAACGTTGATTCTAAATGTGGAGGGAAAAACCGGAGGACCCGGAGAAAAATCCACGCGACCACGGGGAGTGAGAGAGATAGAGACACGCAAACTCCAAATATACAGCAGGCGTCAGGCTCGGGATCGAACCCACGACCTCCTGTATACCAGGCGAGGTAGTTAACATCTCTTCGCCACTGTGGCGCCCACCATTCCCGCTCTCCGAGGGCCACGGTTCTGGGCCGCGTGGCCCAAGTCCAATCGAGCACGACGCCAATCGTCCCCCCTCGCCGGCCCACGGCTCGTGCGGGGACGCTTTGGCGATCTGCGCAATCGGCACTGCGCTTGGCGCGCGCTCTCCCCCGGCGCGGCGGGCGGCGGGGGGGAGGAAAAATCTCTTCGCGAGAACGACTGCGGCCGCAAACACCAAACCGGGGACCGTAAAACGTCACGTTGCCCCGGGTGTAAATATGAGGGCGGTGGATTCGCATTTCACCGCCTGGCAACAGACACAGCAACTGGATGGCTAAATAACCGAGGTCTGAATCAACCCCTGCGCCGCCACGTATACACCGGCTACGAACGTCGGAATCAGCAAGCTGTTGCGTGTCGTCGTGTCACCGTTGCGTGTCGCCGTGTCATTGCAGAGCGTTGGTGGAGGACTCAGCTGCCCGCGAGACCCGGCCATGTTCGCGTTCCGCCCGCTCGCCTCTCCGGCCGACGTGCTGGGATGCAGCCCGGCCGTCCCCGGCTCCACCGCGGCACCCGACCCGTGACCCCCGTGACCCCCGTGTCCCTGACCCCCTTTGACACCCGCGAGGCTGTCGCGTCTTTGTCGAGGCTTGACCATTCCACGGTTTATTTACGGAGTCGCAGGCGTGGCAGGAAAAACGAAAAACGCCGTCGCGGCGCCGTCGAACTGACTCGGGCAAATCGCGACGGCGATGTCGGGGAGAATGCAGGCCGGCTCGATGGGAAAAGTGACGCGAAAGTTCACGGGTTCGTGTTAATGTCACGACGGGTTTGAACTTAGGGCACAGTTATTGCGATGCGGTGCGGTGGGGGGGGTGGGGGGTTGCAACGGGGCAGTTTCGGAGCGAGCGGTTTGCATTCGTGCACGTGGGTAATGAAGAATGTAATGAACCGATTTAATCCGACGACATCTAGGCTATCTGATGAAGCGGTCGGAAATGCGGGCGGCAAAGAAAAAATGCATTCCAGCCGTGGTTGTTTCGCAGGAGGCAGCCGGCGCCTCATGCAAGAACGGTGCAGCAGAGTTAGCGAACGATTCCAGGGGGAAATGCGGTGCGACGGAGAACCGGGTAAAGGAAGCTGGCTATAATCGTGCCAATGCGATGATCTCTGTCACGTGTGATAGCGAGGGTCCGAGGGACGGCATTCGAGGTCATGCGGTGGTTGCTGAATGGGTTTACGACGACGTGGACTGTGAACGGCCGTGCATATCAACAGTTCTCGCTCGTTCATTCAGTGTGCGGAGGGGGAAGTAGGCCTCGGCAAGGTAAGGTAATTGTACCCTTTTTACCGGGTAAAAGGGTAAAGGTAAAGGGTAAAGGTGTCGACATGCCAAGGGGTAAGGGTAAAGGGTAGGGTAAAGGTAGGCTCGTTGCTTTTTACCTTTTACCTTACCTGCTAAAGGGTAAAAGGTAGGGTAGAGTGATTGTATTGTGGTAAGGTAAAAGGTAGGGTAAAGGTAGGCTCGTTGTTTTTACACTTTTACCTTACCTTGCCGAGGCCTAGGGGGAAGGTAGCGAAGGTGATGCTTACGTTGCCACCGGTTTTCCAAGGATTGTTCCTCTTGTTGAGGCAGCTGTTGTCCTGGCAACATCTGTAAGTCTTCCCGGGACGTCACTCTACAATACACCATGGCAAAACAAAGACGATATATATTCACGAATAGCTATCCCTTTCTTCCCATGATACGTCTTGGATATTTTAGCTCCGAGGTGCCAAGTCTAAACATAGCAGACACGAATCGCCGAAGCTAGACTACATTCTTCCTCATGCTGTGTTTTGCAATTTGCTTTTGCGGCCATAGCTCACTGCAAACAGTGTGTCTTTGGGTGCCCTTTGCTTATCGCCAGGCCTCTACAATAGCCTATTACGCGCCTGCCAGTACGAATGTATGTGTGTTGAACTTCTTTCGCACGTTACGTAGCCAACCGTGCTCACATCGGAGGATGCGGATAAGCCGGAGCCCATCAGCCCACAGAGATCTGCTCCACCCCACGGCGTCTCTCTCGGTGGCTTCTCTCGACAGGCACGACGATAACGCCATCCGTCCGCTCGCAAAAGGAACCGTTGTCTTCCCGAGACACTTGCTGTCACCCCGAAGTGTTTATCGCACTATCCAAGGGCGTCGTTGTCAACCCATCGCATGGCAAGTCGTTCGCGAGGCGTTCATGAAACCCTGTCGAACTACTCACTGGGTAAAATAACCACGGGATGATTTATCCCAGCATGCAATGCTCTCGTGTAAACCGTGGAATGTTCAAAATCAAAGAAAGAGGAATGGGGGGGGGGGGTGAAACACCGCTTGGATTTCTTTATTTCTCCCCCCGACCCCATGAACACATGCAATGAGAATCCTCAGAAGCGGTCGCTTGTCTGAGAGACGCCCCGTGGCCAGTTCCAGTGGGAGTTTTTATTTTGTTTTGTTTCTCCAAACGAAGAAGAAGAAGAAGAAAGTGTTCTGCAGAAAATGCAAAGTTGTTGTACTGTTCAGTGAATGCTGCCTTATCTTGCAAGTATTTTACACGTGTTTCCTAGGTACGCATGGACGGTTAAGTGTGACGATACCAATTCGTTTTTTTTTTCAATGAAATAATTTATGTTTATCCTCGAACCGTGGTGAAATTTTGTTCGTGTTTATTTTTCTCGTCGGTTACGCTTAAGTGCAGTATATTAAAATGGATAAAACAGAATTGCTTTTTTTTATCCTTCTCCATTTTGGCTTCGTAATATTTATGGCCTGGCAATGGAATTCAGTCTTTCTTTTTTAATTCAGCAGTCCCCCTATGTGATGTGAGTGTCCATGGACGGACGCCTTCGCATCAGAGCTAGAGCCATTGTGCGTGTCGTGGTGGGTGGGGGTTGGCACAGTAGGGGGCACAGGTGGTGCATCAGCCAGTCATCTCGCTCATCTCAGTCAGTCGACCCGTGGCACCTGCTGGGTCTGCCCCGTGACCTCCTGCCAGCGGGCGTTCGACACTTCACGTTGCCTCAAGGTGCACATGGCCTGGCACAAGCGTCGTGGTGGCGTCACCGCCACTTAGTGGCGAATGGTGGTTGTTGTTGTTGTGGGAGTACGGACACGGCCAGCACGTTCTGTAGGACACGGCCAAGAGACGTAACATTTGGGACGAAACTCGACCAGCGTTGTTTTTGGACCACGCGTGCGTCACCTCCTCCTCCTAGAGCCAGGCGACGTGAACTCCGATCGCGTCGACGACCGCCCAAGCAGCGGGCAGTAATTGACGGTAGTTTTAGCGAATATCGGGTGAGTGTACATCGATAATCTACCCAATAACCAACGGGACCCATTCCCTGGTGGGACTCCTCCATCCAAAGAGTGGCTGCGTCCCTATTTTACACCATGTTTTCGTGGCCGTCGACTCGTGTACACCAGTCCAACCTGCACTGCAAAGCCGATTGTTCAACTTGCCTTACGATGGAGCCCAGGATGTTTGCGCAAATAGGTGGCATCGTTTGCCACCGATCGCAAGCATCGGCCCGGCCACGTAGATCGGAGTGCAACTTCCCCTTGTGTCTAAACGGTGGCGGCATCTCGGGGTGGATCTGCTGAGATGATCGACCGTTGACGAAGAGTCGTGGGGTCACTGCAAAGGGTCCACTCGGCCCGCGACACCCACTGCGTCATTTAGTCGAAACAAATGCACAGGCGTTTCGTTGGGCGGTGGCATCGGCCGCGCGTGTTTATTCCTTTTTTGCACTTGGGTTCACCGCCAGCTACCGGGAGCCGACATACAATAATGATAATTGTCACGGAAGTGAAAAATTGCTCGTTAATGTAAAACTCCATAATAGAGGTTGTTTTGGGTTAGATCACGTAAATATATAAATGTGTCGTTAAACCCGCCACCACCTGACACAGCCAACTAGTAAGGGTTGTCACGTAAACAAAACGTGCCAATTCGTCACTAGTACAGCACACGGGTGTGTTGGAGAGCCAAGCCACAACATTTACAATCTGAGTACGACGTTTCGCCAGTAATTGCAACTAGCGTCATCAGCCGACAGCCAGTTGTAAAACTCCCGAACACTTGACTCAAAATTCGAGAAGTTTCTTTGGCACATCGGTTTTTTTGTTAAAATATGGCACCACGTTTAAAAAGAATCAAATCCACACACGCGCGCGCGAGCGAAGACTGTTTTTAATTTAACACTCGAAGCGTTTCTTTCCAGAATAAAAAAGTAAAACCAGAAACGTACAGTGTTACTGTAAAGTCGGTCCATGCCACGTGCAACATTGTCCAAGGTCCATGGACGATATTGAACCGTCACAGGAAATCATGTTAACAATTGGTCTTACGACATAATTATGTTTAAACATTGAGAAAGAGACATTTATACACGTTACATATATTTGCCTATATATTATACATCGACAAGACTGTACTATGCTGTGTCCGTACAGGGTTGGTAGGGTATAATAATATAATTCCTTTACCCAAAACTATTCAATCGTTATTAACGTAATCGTTGAGATGTAAGGGTATCGGGATTTCTCAGTCACCCTGTGGTTATCGTCACTCTTCTTATTCTGTACGTTCTTCCCTTTATATATATTTTAAAGCCTCGCTACAGCTGTCTGGTGAACTCTGCCATCCATCTCTGTCGATGAATGCAGCCAGGCAAGTGCTTGCTCACTCCACTGCTTCCATATTTTAAAAAAAATGTTACCTCTCCCCAGAGGTCGCAACCGAGTACCCGATACCCGTACCCTACCCGATACTCGGCTACCCGTACCCGGCCGGGTACAGGTACGGGTAGCCGTTTGCGACCCTGGTGCGGCCGGGTACGGGTAAGGAATCAAAACCCGTTTGTAACCTCTGCCTTTCCCACACTGACCGGACGTCACGGCAGAGGTGCCACGGGGTTCCCACCACAATTTACCCCCCACCGCACGCCGACTTTGCCCGACCGGCTCATTGCGCTCTGCACCCCCCCCCCCCTCTTCTTTTACGCCCGTTCGATGGACAGAGGCAGAGGGTTAAAGGAACTTGCGCCCACGTTTGCTACGACTGTCGAGTCCAGCGCGTTAACTGTCGGAGCGGTTGGGCCACAGCGTTGCGTTTGGTTGTCGTGAAAGTTGTCACTTTTCTCACGCGGAAAACTTTGTCTGCGTGTCTGTGGCGGGTGGTGGAAGCGTGTTCTGTGCCAGCATTTATCTGACCCAAACGAAACCGATTTTAATAATAATAATCACAAGGCCTTGTTTCCATTCATACGCTTGATTTGAAACTCTGGCAGTGGGAAGCCGTTTTTAGTTTCATGGAGATCACAGCTCCTGTTTGGGTTGTCAGAGCTGCTCTTTCTTGTTTGGTTTTATATTAAATCGAAACCTCTATTATAAAAATATTTTAACAAGACAGGGTTTTGCATTTGTACCAGATCGCAATCGATGCATTCTGATACATCCGCTGTACATTTAATGGAAAATATAAGAATAGGTTTCAGACTGTCTTCTCGACAGACCTGTTCTCCACCTGAGGACGGCTGCTTGCGTTGTGGCCGAAACGTCGTGAGAATTATTTTATTATGTTTTATTCTTATTATTTTATTATTTCCATTCTACGTGACTTTACCGAAAGAACCAAGAAGATGAATCCCTGCAGTCACGAAAGCATCAAATCGAAATAAAACAGGTGTTAGGATGTTAAAACACCAAATAGAAACCTCTTGCAAGGAGTCGAGTCGACATGAACCACACACACACTACTTTGTGGGGAACATGCAAACAAACATGCTCTGAATATATATACGTTGTCTTTGAAACTGATTGGCCTACACCAGAGACAGCCTTCTTTAGGGCCTAAGTCTCAGGTTTCTATTTGGTGTTTGAACATCTGAACACCTGCTGTTTTATTGCCGGAAAGGGTAAGACCTATTCTTATTTTTTCATACTTTGATACTGGCAAAAAGGTCCCATTTTGCATGTAATGGGTCCACACCACCCCTGCGGCTACCAGAGCTGCGCTACCATTCACAGCAATGTTAACAACACAATATTTTTACGATCAAATCGCGAGATGCTGAATGGCAAAAATTCAACGAGCCCGTGGAGGCGGTGTGGAGGATTCGTCCGGCCACAGTGACACGTGGACAGCTTCCAGTGACGGCCACAACTCGTAAACTCACAGCGACTCATCGGTGACTCTGCGGGTTGGGCCGCGTCAAACACATTCCTGCGGAGGGAGCTGGTAGGAACGTTGGGTTGCTCGGTCAATGGCCAGGGTCAACGGCGGCGTGGTGTATTCCGCAAATATGCCCGACTGTGAGGGTGGGCACAAGCCGGCGTGAGTAGGTTAAACGTTGAGTTTTATAAGGGCATCACGGGGTGACCAGCCCCTCCCCACCTAGCCCCACCCCGACCAACCCCCACCCAGCCCACCCAGCCCCACCCGCCCCACCCAGCCCCTCCCCACCCTCCCCTCCCCACTAGCCCCTCCCTCCCCACCCAGCCCTTCCCCACCCTCCCCTCTCCACCTAGCCCCACCCCTCCCATTTTTGGATGCACGACGGACGGACGGACACAATAATCCCCTGTGGGCTGGTGGAACCAGGAGGTTCCTACCAGTATAATTTAGCCAAATTTCTGTGTCGTCAAGACCCTCCGCCACCCTGCACGCGTACAACGTGTTCACCTCGCCAATTCTTTTCGTTCCGGCGCAGCGTTTGGTCAAAGACAAATTCTCACACAACCAACGGCCGGATGGTCACGTGGCTTTAGGAAAATGTTAATAAAACCATCACAGTAATTATGATTTGTGAGATCGGCCGCGGCAACCTGCATGTTGAGTGTAACCACAGTGTATTGATCCCCTGCGCTCTCGTAAACTGCTCTGATTAGTCCAAGCACATTCTTGGATGAAGAAACTTGTAATAATAATAATCATAATATTTGACGGAGTTACTATGAGCCGTTCTTTTATAGACACTGTCTGGCATTAATGTGAAATTTGTAAAACGGACTATGCGTTTCTTGTCTCGCGTAAGAGCCTAAATGAGGCTTAACCATTTATTCATGAAGGTTTGTGCGTTCATATAGCGCAAGTGTAAAAGCAGCTCGCACGATCAGTGCGTGATGCTTGTCACAATAAGCCTGGATTTCAAAGTCCACTTCTCTTCCATGGGATCCAGATTGTCTGCGGTTGCAGTCGAGAGCATGCCGACCCGCCCATTACTGGACATCTGTGAAAAAGAGCTTCACAGCGCTTCGGATTCCTCCTGCAGGAATCCCATGAGCTTTGAAGCCCGCCTGTTATTGGTTGTCTGCTCAGGGGGCCCTGAGCAGACATTATCATAGAAGGTCCCCTTTCAATCTACGAAGCGCTAGTGAGACTACAGAAGAGATGTGGGATTATAAAGATGTAGAGCAGGGGTCTGAAACCTGCGGCTCTTTAATGACTGCTTCGTGACGTGACGTAACGCAGGCGTGTTACGCATTCGCGTGCATTGTGGCTCTTGAAATATTGAATTTTGTACCGAAGTCGAACAAAAAAACCCGCTGCTCTTCGTGTTACTTAGATTGCCGATCACCCTGATGTCGACAAAAGTAGAGATGTGGTGAGACGCGACAAGAGAGACGTTCTAATCCTCATCGATGCTGATCGTTTGGAGCAACAACTGCTGGCCTGGCTGCGTGCCCTGCCTTGGGTCTGTGCGGTTTCTCAGCAATTGTGAGAGAGATGCAATTTGCATGGACGATGACGACGCTATATGAAGCTAAACATTCTTATTGTTCAATGCAGACAAGATAGAAAGTGGAGATGAATTTGGAGGCGGGGGCGGGGGGTTCACGTGAGTTTGCTTGTTATGTTCGTGCGGTTTTAAATTCGAGGTGGTATTTGATGCATCCATAGGTTTTGTCATAGTTTTTATGTATTTATTTTTGGAACTTGTTTTTCGTGTTTAGTTTCATGTCCTTCCCGCGCGCCTCCGATTATCACGGTTGGCTACGTACGGTGCGAAAGAAGTTCAGCACACACGTGCGTGCATACGTACAAACGTCCTGAATCCGGGGCTCCCCCTTGAGATACTTGGGGGGGCCCTGAGCTTTTGCTTGGTTGTCAGTCCTCATTGATGCGTCGTGCCCGGCGTTCGTAGCCAACATCTGTTCATCGTTTGCTCGGCGTTCGATCTTTCGTGTGTTTTTTTTGTTGTTGGGCGACCGGCGCGAAAATGCGGCGACTTTTGCTCCGTTTTTTTTGGCTGCGATCCGGCGAAGTTCATAGCGCGGTTTGTGCGAGCGCGGAAACTCTCAGGCCCCTCTGATCTTCTGCAGACGTCACTCCGGCTACTTCCACGGTCCGCATTTTCACATTCACCAATCACACGCACACACACATTCGCGTGTGTTTCGGTGCAGTTTCTGTGTGCGTGTTTCAGCGTTGTTGTCCTGACCCCCCTCTCCCGCACCTCCGATTAACATGGTTGGCTCCGTACGGTGCGAAAGAAGTTCGACGTACATACATACAGGTCATTATCCCGCATCTCCGATTAGCACGGTTGGCTACGTACGGCGCGAAAGAAGTTCTACGTACGCACATTGGCGTACCGGTTAACATTGAAACGTTCTCCACTCTGTGTTATGGCTCATGTGTTTGTTTGTAGGTGCGGCGTGCAAGGTGCCCGTTTCTTTGGCACCGCAGATCCCGTGCGCGTCCCACCATTGACGCTGAGCTGCATGCGAACAGCTCAAACGCCGCTGTCACGAGCGAGTCCACGGTGGGAGGGGGTGGGGAAGAAGAAGACGATGATGGAGCGGAGGGATCACTGATCAAATTCGTAGAATGTTTCATTCATTAACTTATGGGGCCCTCTACGAAGCTTCGAATTTTTCTGCTCCCCCCCCCCCTCCTGCCTTGGGAAGATTCTCGATCCGCCTCTGGTTCCTATTCAGTTCTCTCTCTCAACAGAGAGAGAGAGACATGTGGGGGGCAACGCTACATCATAATAAAATAATGTTGGCTGGGCCCCCTGATTTCTTTCCATCCCCCCCCATCCCATCACCGTTGCCAAGGGATAAACTTTGTCCAAGCCTCGGGTCATACCCAACGTTTTAATATCTTACAAAAGTGCATGATTTTGAATTTTTTTCTTTCGGACATTGCCTCGATCGAAATATATTTTTCATGGATGAAACATGTCGCGAAAACGATGGTGGTAATAATAATCATAGCCACAACATTTTGAGGAAGGGTGGGGGGTGGGGGGGGTACTCGGGACAATTGTGTCGTCCGGCGTGATCCAGTGTCATAGCCATTGCGGGTTCAGGATATTCGCACAACAGCTGGAATGTATCGTCTCTTAGATGGAGCGTTCGGAAATACGGCACCACACTTGTTTAGCCACGCTCACCGTTAACAAAGAGTGGCGTTGCTCATCGAGACGCGCACACACAACACCGTTGTGGAGGAGCCTTGCCCTATGACACTTTTATATATGTACGTAAGAGCCATAGAGGCAATCTTTAACAAAGGTCCGTGGACACGTGTACATTGTAAACCGTCCAAATATCAATGAAACGACGATTTACTGTAAACCAATTTTCTGACGCACTAGATTGGTTTAAAGACATAATGTGTGATTGCCAATGTTTGCATGCGATTGGCAGTATACCTTACTCTGATGGAAGTGTAAATATCTGTGTATAAATGCCACGTTTCAAAATTCCTTAAGGAGTGCATTTGCGGTACTTTGCAAAGTGTTTTGGGGGCGTTTTTTTGTGTGTGTGTGTGGCTTCTACAGCTCCAAGGAGGCTCCAACCTGGCAGAGGCTCTCCTCCCCACGGTCCAAACGATGCCCTCAGCTTGGAGGGCGCCTGATGCCTGGGCTGCCAATTTACGATGTTCTCATTAGTGGGCGAACGCGTCGCGGGAGACCAGGGGGTAAACAACCCATCATCATTTACCCAAACGGTACCCCCTCTCTCGTGTATGAGCCATTAAAAGCAGAAACAAACAATGTTTTAATTGGTTTACAGTCGTGCGGCTTGAGTCGAAGCAACCTTCCACCAGACACGTTGACACAGCTCCACACAGTTTTCACATGCATTTATATTTTCAACATTCCGCTCGTGCCCATTGCAGTGGAAACAGAGATTTCTACCAACTGCTGCTGTCGTCTGGGCTGCCAAGCCCTCTCTGCTGTGCCCAATACTTCTTCAGCTGGTGCCGTCCTATTTTCCGCCACAAGGATCGCGGCCGCACTGAATGAATGACGTCGTTGCGGAGAAGACTGCACGCACCCACTTGTTTTTGAGGCTGATGATGTGCCAACGAAATCCCACCAGTCCACACAGCACCAGTTGACGTGCTACATCAGCGTCCTTCATTCCAAGGCCCCGCGGGCCACTGTGCGGCCCCTGGTGGCCTTTAGTGCGGCCCCCGATAGTACACAAAGAGTGAAACCACCCCCCATCATCATCATCGTGCAGCTGTCAAACCACCAACGGTTTCAAATGTGCGGCGGTCCTCCTCACACTGATGATGTCTTATCGGCGAAAGTGGCCCCCTCTCTGAAAATTAGTGAAGAACACTGATCTAGAGTAAATCTTTCAATTTAAAAAGCAATATGTATTTATATTATTAGAACGAATTTGGAAGCATTTCCTATTTTGACTCCCCTAAACGAGCTGCCTCTGGCTCTTGGCAAAAAGGTCCTCATGGGCTGAAGTGTGTGTGTCGGAAGCCTGTGAGTCCACTGATAATATTCGTTTGGTTATATATAGTCTCTAAATTATGTGAAGAGCTCCCTTACACTGATAATGTCTTATCAGCGATAGTGCCCCCCCCCCCACTCTGAAAATTAGTGACGAACACTGTGCTACAAGAACACCGTTAGAACACAAATTCTAACAGCGGAAAATGAATGTGAAATATCCGCGCAGTTTTGTCTCCATTGATGAGAAATCCCGGAAGGATAAAATTAAATTCTAAATTCACATTGGATGCCTTTCCCCCCACCATCAACCAAACCGAGACGCATATCACGGTCAGACAAGGTCTCTCAAAACTGTGCAGTACGTAAACTGTAATCAAGTTCAACACAATTCCACCTGATCTCGACACAAATAAATTCCTGCCGCCCAAACCTGGACAGGTGGCAACACTCTATCTGCCAGCAAGCACCCTGAGGCATATAAATCCTGCGCGATTCTGCAGTGGCACAGGTGGCCATGATGGTATTACAACTGTACTCGCGGAATACACCTCAGTGTCAACAGTGAGAGAAAATGTCAGAGATATGCTGCATCCCAACAATTGCCTCGCCCGTCAACTTTTAATTTTCAGGCTGATGTTTGGACGGACTGTTGGGCTGCCTTGCTAGCAGAGGGCAGTGCTGCAGCAAACGCCATTGTTGTACTGCACTATGCTCCAGCGTCTATGCTCCCAAATTCCCCCGACCGGCGCTGACCAGCGCGGTGAAGTGAAGTCAAACAGCCCCCACGACCGCCGCGGCGTAGGAGGCTGGGCCCTCATCCAGCAGTGGATTGCCAAGTGGCTCGTGCAGACACACGCGTACACGGTGGGTGGCCCAGACGCGAACACGCTCGCTTAGCTCCCAGGTCAAAGGTGAATTGATTTGAGTGCTGAGCTTGGTCCTATGTAATCGCGTGCTGTGGATAGGGTTTAAAATATAAACATTTTATAACAAAAAATAGTCACCTCTGAGGTACAAAATCGGGACGTTAATGGGGAATAAGAATATCTGACAACAGCAGCAGAGAGGAGATCCTCCGTGTAAATGCGTCGTCTTGCGCGGTGTGTTAATGCGCAGCTGACAAAAAGCGCGACATTTAATCTTCTTCCTTTGCCTGGCCGATGTGGATGCAGAGCGACGACGACAATTTCACGTTCAGGCGGTCAAGCCCAGACAACCGCGTCAGGAGGAGCGTGGTGTATCCACGAGTGATGTGTCCTTTAGTGTTTGTGGATCGGGGTAGGAGGGAGCATTGCGTCGTTTTTCAAACGTTGCATGGGGCATTTAATGTCTCGGCAGGAGTCGCAGATATCCGAGGACAGCTGCGTCACAAGAGGACGACCGTGAGCCAGCCGGGACGCGTGGAGAGACGCGGGGCCTGCTAAGGCCGTGCTTCTAGGGGCGCCAGAATGCCGAAATGTTAACTACCTCGCCTGGTACGCAGGAGGTAGTGGGTAGTGGGTTCGAGCCCGACCCTGACGCCTGCTGGATATTTGTAGTTTGCGTCGTCTCTCTCCCTCCGTGGTCGCGTGGATTTTTCTCCAGGTCCTCCGGTTTTTCCCTCCACATGTCGAATCAGCATCACGCGTTTAGAGTATTTGGCTGCTGCGACGATAAGCCACTTCGTCGATCTATCATTTGTGACAGCCAGCTCGCTTTCTGCAAAAAAAAATTGCTATATAGCTCGAGTGGGCCTTTACCTGGTAAAATAAAACATATTTTTAAATAGCTTATAGTAGGCCGAAATGTGACCGAGAGTGGCCCTCTAGAGACCCCTCGTTTAGTGGGGGGGGGGGGGCTCTAGCAGCGAGATGAGCACCTCCGAAGAGCACGATTGGCTACGTACGGCGCGAAAGAAGTTCATAGTTTACCGCACGGGATTTGCTCGGGGCGGTCCGCGGTGCGTGCGGGAGAGTCGCCGGTGCAGATCGACGAATGTAGAGACCCCCGCGGAGAATCCCGCGTTCGTCTCTCTCAGCCGACGAGTTGTGCTCTTGGACGTCCGAGTCGCCGCGCCCGGCGTCGCCGGAGTGATGCCGGAGCGGTGCGAGTGAGTAAATGTCATTTGATGGCCGCTTTTGGAAAAAAAAAGTAAAAGAAAAAAGGCTTCCAAAGGCAAACCTTGGCTTCAGCGAGTTAGCCTGCCCGGCGAATCTGCCGGACATCAATAATTAAGTTTGTTAATGCCAGCCCTCTTGAGCTTCAAATTTTACAAAAGGTCAAAGGTCGTATCTCATAGGGCACTCAGTGAAGGAAGGACAGGAGAGGAATGCACGGGCTGCTGCTGCTGCAGCTACTTTACTCGAACGGCAACAACGCTGCCCTTGTGAAGAGGATTTACACGGCAGGCGATCTTTGTGGCAATGCCCGTTGTTCATGGCACAGCTGCGACAAAGAGGGCAGAGGATATCTCACGACGAAAAAGGGCTATTACCTGAAAGGTCACCGATTAAATATGTTTTCCGCTTAAGGGGACGGCATGACCAACGAATGTGTATACATTTGTATTATTTTTGCTCGAACACAACTGCCAATGTAGTTTCACAAAATTGTGCGTAACTTTCACAACCAAAGTTAATATACGTTGGCCTTTATAAATCTCACTTACATGTCCTTCTCTCTAGAGTATGTATGTGTGCTGGACTTCTTTCGTAGCCAACCGTGCTTATCGGAGGTGCGGGGGAAGGACAACAAACTAAACACAAAACGTACTTCGAAAGAAATGAGTTTTCAATCTCGATGATTTAAAAGAGCATAGCCCCAGTGGCTCCCTATTATCGAAAGGAACAGCGTTCCAGACGGTAATGCGTTTTACCACGTTTAAAGTGCAGGCAACATTTACCATAGCTATTCACGTATCTGACATCACAGGTTCGCCTATAGCTCGGTCCCCAGCGAGTCAGATATGCAACCTGATATCGTAACAATATTACAGCATTCCTACCGCAGATATACGCATCGAGCTGCATCTGCTACCACTTCCAATCTTCGTGGCAAAAGCAAATTTGTCTTAGCCACAGATTACAACTGCACATTAAACTCTTCTTGGCTCGGTGCCTTGGGGGCTTGGCTAACAGAAATGCATTGATCATGTATTGACAGGGCTTCTCCTGATAAGTCGTGATCAATGCATTCCTTTCACTCACCTCTCCAGAGGATTTCCCTGCTTAACCAGTCAGGCATTTTTTCTCTCTCTCTCTCTCATCTAAGCCCTCTGCTGCCATTATTCACTCTTGGAGATTAAAAAAAAGGTTACATTTAATGCAAATTGTAATGCGGCTTTCACGGCAGGCTCTTTAAAACACTCGCCTTCACCTGGCTTTAATTCGGAATCTTGGTGGAGATTGAAATGAGCGAAGGCCCCCCCTGAGTCTCCTGGCTTCTTCTCTGCCGTTGTCAAAGGAGTCTGCGTGCAATGAGCATACCACTCTCACGAGTTGCTTTGTATGCAGCGGCGAGATGTTAACTACCTCGCTTGGTATACAGGAGGTCGTGACGCCTGCTGTATATTTGGGGTTTGCGTGTCTCTCTCTCCGCCGCGGTTGCGTGGATTTTCGCCCGCGTCCTCCGGTTTTTCCCCCCTCCGCATTTAGAATCAACGTGCGTTTGGAGTTATTTTGCTGCTATAAAATTCCACCCGATAAGCCACTTCGTTGAGCTATCATTTTTGATAGCGAAGTCGATTGTGAAAACGAGATATACAGCTCAGTGGGCCTTACCTGGTAAACATTTTATATAAATAATGTAGTGTGGGCTCTGCTATGAGCCCAGCGAACCGATTTCTATTCTCCGTCCACAGTTTACAGCAGCGGCGTGTGATATCGGAACCGGTCCTGCTCTCTGATATCACGCCGTCTACAACCTGCACGGACCAGCGTGGTGAAGTATGGCAAACAAACTCAATCCTCATGATGAACATCGCATGGAGAGGCCTTCATCTAACGGTGGATTGAGAATGTCTCAAAACAACAAACCATGGCAAACTTATTTAAGACAGACCCACACATTGCAAAATAGCTTAATTCAAGCAGACACAATGACAATTGTAAATATTTAATTATAAAATGTGTTTTAGTCTCGGTTGAATTCCACCTACACTGAATGGTGTGAGAAGATGTCATATAACGTTATTTTGAAGGTTTTAAAATAATAATAATGTTCGGTGTTTGGATTGACAATATTGCGGAAATATAAAAAAAATGCAAGATATGGTTTCTGATTTACATTTTTAATAAAATGCCGTGTTCTCACGCCCATATAGCGGGGCAACACATGCGGACTGCCTAGGGACACTCCTGAAATGAATGGATTGTACCCATGGAAACCATTCCAATGGGAACGCCTGGGCTCTCCACTCTATCAGCCGCACTTGCACAGATGGGACGTGCAAAGGAATTGACAACCCAGCTAAGAATTTAAATTCCAGTTGCATCCCAAGATGAGAACCATATGATTCTTTCTCAGATTTTTGTTCACCATTGGATTTAAGCGTTTGGGATTTTTAGTTGAAGGGGCAGTGGATGAGCTTCCTACAATTGCTGTGAACGGGGTTTGTGAGGCCATCATCCTACAAGGAGGATCTGAAAATCAGAAATGAATACTGGAGAATTTACAACGACGGAGATGGAATTGGAAATAAATAAATAAACACTTTACGCCTTTAATATGGTGATAGTCCCAAACACCAGAAGATACTTACAAATATTCTGACGCTGGTCAATGCAATGCCCAGGACCAGTTTGGATATCACTCCGTTGATGTAAGCCTTGGCCTGGAATTAAACTCAAGTCAATTAAACCAAGTGATATACGTTCATAAATAAATAAACGAATTGCAGAAACTTTCAGCGTTTTGCTCGTCTGAAGCCAAAATATGATGAAATGTCCAACAGATTTTCCTCGCATTGCGTCTCTTTACTCCTAAGGGCCATTAGCCCGAGACTTGAACTCATTGCAGTGGGCATCCTTAGAGCGGCGTTGAGTTTGCTCGGCAGTGCTGTGTTTCACGATGATGATGATGGTTGATGGGGGTTGCCACACAGTCCATGCGGTCCCTTCTGCGTTGAACTGCGAACGGCTGGACAGGCAAACGTACCCACCGAGAGTGTGAGCCCAATAAACGGCATCCTGTCTGATAACATAACAGTCAACGCTCTACCTGGTTGATTACGTTCTTCCTGAGAATGCTAAATTTGAGAGAGAGATGAAACACAGAACCAGAGACATATAGACAGACATATAAGCAGACAGATATCAAGCTTTCGCACCGTACCACTCACATTGCTACTCATTGACATGCTAATTACTCTAACCCCTCCCTCTCTCCCGCCCCCGCCCCCTCTCTCTATTTAAGGCCTCGACACAGAGACGTGGTTTCTCTGTGTGCCTATGTACGTCTCTCTCTCTCTCTATGTATCTCTGTGATATATGTCTGCTTATATGTCTGTCTATATGTCTCTGGTTCTGTGTTTTATCTCTCTCTCTCTCTCTCAAATTTAGCATTCTCAGGAAGAACGTAATCAACCAGGTAGGGTGTTGACTGTTATGTTATCCGACTCTCTGTTGTATTACATTACATTTCTAAGTATACTAGATTTGTGTTTCTATTTCATTTGAACCTGATGATGATTGCTTGTGTTGCAATCGAAACGTCGTATGCTAGTATTTGATTTATTATTTAATCTTTATACGTGACTTTACCGAAAGAACCAAAGAGTAATTCCTGCAGTCACGAAACCTCCAAATTAAGTTTGCCATCCTGTCTGCCTGGCCCCTGCTGGACACAAGTGGGAGCCGTGAGTTTAAACGTTGCCGTTTGGAGAACGCAACACATCCTGTGTGTGTGTAATTACACGCGCCGCTGCAAGAAAACAAGCCGTCTTGCTATAAACAATCTGTACCCGGCTTAATGAGCACTTCCCCCCTGACAATGTCCCCCCCAAAAACCACAAACACGCGCACTCACAAAAAACCTCGCGCAGTCGCTCGCATTAGATCGGGACGTTTGTTTAAAGACGCGGGTAACCTCGGCGGGACCTTTTAAGAGAGGTGGCGTGTTTGTTGCGAAGGGAATGTGTGTGCGCGTCTTCGTCTTTGTGATTTGTGGGGAGCTGTAGTGCAGTGGTTATGAAGCCCGCGGTGTTCGAGTTCGATTCCCGCTCACGGCCAACACCCGGTGACGATTATCTGAACCGGTCTTGGGCCTCCCCTAGGTCGACTCGGCCTCCAATGAGTAGCTGGTGCAGTGTAGCAAATGTTGCCACTGGGGAGACAAAGGCGGCCGGGCGTGGTGCTGGCCACCCACCCCCTCGTGTGCCGTGCCGGCTTTCATAAGTGCTGCTCACGAACAGCACTTGTCCCAACAGTCTGTTAAGGCTATACGGGGAGGGGGATCTTTGTCTTTGTGATTACGGTTCATGCCCATCGCGGGCTGCTACGATATAAGATCGCACGATATAAGATGATACGATAATCGTATCGTACGTTTTCTTTTCTTTTTGAAATATCGTTCGACGTCTTCATCGTCGTTGCTAGTTTTTTTTATCTCCTCGTAAACGTGTCATTTTGCCGGCCAAATGTTTACGAAAGAAAAAAGTCAAATAATCAAAGTCGTAAATGAATGTCCATTAGCCATGGCATGATGCTCGGAGCACAACCACGCCTCAGCGATCACGTGACGTCCTAATTGTCCTCATTCGTTTCAATTATTTATTGCGAAACTCACAGCGAGTGCCTAATACGCGTTATAGGTTATAAAGCCGCAATGGTTGGAACACCTATAACGAGCTTGCGTTCTGCAGCCGAAGCATGTTTAAGTCATTAATATTTGTAGTGGACGTACAGCAAAGCACAAAACACAATAATAATAATAATGTGAAATGCAATTACAGAGTCAAGAGAAACCGATATCGCAATGATCGTTGAGGTCTTTGAAACTCATACCGCGTCATCGCCGCCGTGTCTACCGTGATTGTGCCGGTCGCCTCGCCGTCTTGTGTGAATGCAGCCACCACGGCGAGTGGAAACTTCAAATTGTACTTGGGGGTTGGCCGGGCGGGTCAGAGGTCAGAGCGGCGAGCCGTCACTGCGGAGATTCCTCGGGTTGTTGATCTCTGGATTGGAGACTTTTGGCACTCATGACGAGGCACGGCCCATTATAGATGCAATACTTGGATCCATAAGAGGGTTTTTTTTTAGGGCGGGGGTTAGATCGCGTAAATATAAATGTGTCGTTGCACCCGCCGACACAGCCAATTAGTAAGGTTTGTCACGTTCAAGTTTTGAAGTTGCATTTATTTGGTATAGCCCTGTGAGCCATTCCGCTCTTGAATCGGGTACAACCGCAACAAACAAAAAAAAACATGAACAAGAAAACATCTTTAAGTGATTATGTGCAAACAGAAAATCCAAGAAAAGACAGCAAAAGATTGCAGAAAAAGCACCGTACACCAACACTGTGCAAAAATCCCAGTGGGATGCAAGTCAAACAACAACAACCACAAAACAACTTAGATTAAGGCCATCAGTCTAACTCTGTACTACAACAAACAAACATGGCCAAACCGAAAAACTTTTCAAAAATCACCAAAATAAATCCATAAAAGCAATGAAACAGTGATCATAGGAACTATGACCGTATGTATGTACAGTATGTCACGTAAACAGAACGTGCCAGTTCGTTACTAGTACAGCACACCGGTGTGTTGGAGAGTAAACCCACAACATTTTCAATATGAGTACGACGTTTCGCCAATAGTTGTCATCAAATGATGCATGTTCTGTTTACGTAACAACCCTTACTAATTGGCTGTGTCGGCGTGTGCAACTACACATTTATATTTACGCGATCTAACCCAAAAAAAAACCTGTATTATGGATGATATTGCTTGTGAAAGCCTGCGTGTTAAACACTTGAATTGTTTCCACAGTAATAAAACACTCGCACTTTTTATTTAAAATTTCCACCGCTTTTCATTCCACTGCTGTACAGTGTCGCTCTTTTCGCGTGAGCTGCATTTAGATGTATTTATTTTTCCTTACTCCGGTCTCAACTTGAGCAAGGGACTTGCGACCCTCCATGACATAAGTGATGTTTTGTGCAGTGATTGTTGACTTGGCTGGGACCATGAACTCACTACTGTGCTCTTGAGGACCACGTGTTTAATCCCTGGCAGCTGCCGGGTTTGGAACCCGGCTCACCCTCTCTCAGTTGTGTAACACCACACCGAGACCATTGTAGCATCTCGGCTCCACCAGTGACCCACCCGGTCACCTCTTGACAGCGTATGTATATGTACAATATGTTGAACTTCTTTCGCACCGTACGTAACCAACCGTGTTAAATCGGGGGAAGAACAACAAAGTAAACACAGTGGCTTCCTGAAGCAAAAACCCCGCGCGTTACAAGCGGACGACGCGTCTAGGAGCTCACACGAGGGCAGCGCTGAAATCTTCCCATCGACGATGGCGAACGCGGTGCCATGCGCGAGAAAGCACGCGCGCGTTTTTTTGTTTAACAAAAAAAAAACTGGATTTTATTTCCGTCTCAATCGATGCAATTGATGCAGCTGTTACGTGGCGGAGAATCGATGCGTTTTAATTGATTGCCTCGATCTTAAGGCGAGGCCAAATTGAACTAAATGCTGGGGTTTGTTTTTATATCTGATGCCAACTAGCATTGCCGCGACATACGATGTCTATCATGTCCCTTTCACCAAATTCTTGTTTTCCCACAAAATGTTTGACAAATATCAAAAGTACCATAATTCACGTTTTCATCAGTTAGCCATTACCCATTAAGTTAGTGCTTTGCAAATTAAACTTTTTTTTCCAGAGTAAGTGACGACATGGTAGTTATATTGTTGAATCACTGCTCATCTGATAGCGAGTGCATTCCAATAATTATGGGTTGTGAAGTCGCAACGATGAGAAGGCTCTTCTCGAGCGACCTGTGGTTGATACAATTTTAAGTGATCAATATTCGTACTGGGGGAGTACCACAAACCCACAGAGCACACACAACACAGCCGTGAAACACGAGAACAAAGTCGTAAAATAATAATATTGCGGCGAGCCTAGGTGCTCCCAGTGGTCTCGCCGCTGCACGGTGTAGTGTTACACAACAACAGCTTTTAAGTGGAAATGGCTCACAAAAGGGTGACGTGCTACGTTCATTTCCCCGTGGGGACGAGGTTAACGTTTCATAACGTGCGCCTTGCAGCGAGCCGTGCACGCAAGCGGCCACCGCGTGTGCAGGTGATTCTGCAGCTGCAGGTAATCATCGTTTCTGGAAGAGAAATCCATTCCGTGGCGAAGTGGTGATTTACCGAGAAAGGGGAGCTCTCCTGTGGCCTTACCGTGGCTCAGTTTACAAAGCCTGCCAAAACGTATTTCAAGTATAAATCAGACAGCGTGCACAACATGTCTGACGTGTATAATAATTCACAGTCCTTAATGTGTATAAATCTGAGCTTAAAGAGTAACCCCTTTTTTTACAGCACTCCGTCAGTCCACTTCTGGGTGAGAGGCTCCCCACACCTCTTCGTTCATTGGGGTTATTTGACCATACTTCACCACGCTGGTCAGCGCGTGTTGGTGAAGCAAGGACCCAGGAACCCGTTCAGATATCATTCGTCGCTGATGTTCGCCATGACGGGGAATTGAACGCAGGCCGCCAGCGTTATTCCGCAGTGAACTAACCACTGCACCACCACTCCGACGGCGAGTTTTGCCATTGGAGGCTGAAGCACACAAAAAGGAATTAGGTAAAGCAACTGTCGAACTGCAGCTCTCCTGCCCACGTCCTTCCGTGTAACCCAGCCTTCGTTTGGGGCTAAGGGTGGCCAAGCACACGTGTGGAATGGTGAACACGGAGAGTTGACATTCAGGAGTGAGGGGTAGGGGTGGACAATCTGTGCAAGAGATATGCCTTGTCGCAGCTTACTTTCTTTGTACGTTGTCTGCTTTTGTGGGTCAGAACGAGCGCCTGATTAATGCGCCCTCATTACCAAAGTAAGTTGGGCTCAACCGAGCCGATTGCTACCAGCGTCCTTTAATTGAATATATTAATCAATTTGATTCGTGCGGGAGCCACCTTGACCCCCCGCTCTCGAACACCCCTGGAGAGGTCAGAGGTAACCCCCCCGCCCCCCGCCCCCGTGTGTGTGCCTTGACATCGACTATTAGAAATGTCACCCCCTTTCCCCCCACCGCTGCATTGCAGGCAGCTGCGGTGAGACGACAACATCCCATTAGGGCCACAGTGAACGCGACGCGTCTCTGCCCAGGTGCAACAACACGTGGTGCGGCGCAGCGTTTCGACGGCAAAAACATTTTTAAAATGTATTCTAGATTTGAAGCTTTCGTGACTGCAAGGATTCATATTCTTAGGTTTTTTCGGTAAAGTCACGTAGGCAAAAAACCTGAAGACGGAAGCTTGTGTTGCCTCCGAAACGTCGTGATTTTTATTTTATTTTTATTTTACCTTTATTAATTAAAAAATTTTTTACCTACGTGACTTTACCGAAAAAACCTAAGAATATAAAAAAAAATATTCTTTTTTTTTACCGCTTGTCACGGACGTAAATGATAATTATTATTATTTCGTGAAGTGACGTCGAGATTGTGTGGCTGCTGCTGCTGCTGCGGCTGCCCTGGAGATGAGAACTTCACCCACGCTCAATAAGCGATGCGTTCCTCGAATTCTTCAGACGGAGCGGCTGACCTTGCTCGCTCGACGTTCCGTTATTCACGGTGGGAACGAGGCCCCTCGCCGTGCGGTTTATTTTTATTTCGTAGGCGCGCGCGAGCGCTCTCGCGCACTCGTCAATTTCGCATCGACGCTCGGCCCCGAACGACGCAACCGTGGCCGTAGCCTTTTAGAGCAATTTTCCAAAAGCCTCGCAGGCGATTTTTCACGTTTTATGAAACAATAATGAGACGATTAAGTCAGCCAGCAAGTTGGCGTGATGAATCGGGGGCCTCGTCATGGTCTGCTATCACGCGGCCGTGATTTAGGTCACCGCGGGAGGGTTTCGGGCTATGGCCCGCCTGCCTGCAGTATCCCGAGTCGTGTAAAGCAACACGGAACCGTGTTCTTGTTCTGCAATTTTAGCTGGTTGAGCTCAGCGCCGCCCAATATCATGAAATCTGAACAATAGAACTTCAGCAATTTGCAACCAGAAGCAATCTCATGGAGATAAAAAAAATTGTAGCAAGGGAGACCTGGGAACTATAAAAGAGATTGTTAATATTTAAAAGGGTCATTACTGAAGAACCATTTATTCCGTGATGATACCCCTCGAAACCTTCTAAAGGTCATATCCCTTAAAGGTCAGATCCCATTAAGCTCCAGTGGCAATCCAAAGACAGTCGTGAGTATTCCACACTATTGCGCTTATTTTCCCTGTGCCGGCTTGGAGAGGGCTTCATCCAACAGTTTATAGATCATGGTTGCTCATAACGATGATGATGATATTGTACTTGGGCATACATTGTACTCTGTGTTGCGTCCATGAATAATGACCGAGCGATGATGAGTAAAAACTGGGTGCCCGATGTGGGTGCTGATTTTGTTTGATGGAAAAATTTGATGGGTGGTTTTTCACGAAAATGATCACCCTCCATCTTTGACCTTCCTGGCAGTGACTCCTGGATTAAATCACCTGTTTAGTCTCAGAGCAACCTTAAGTCCGGGTACTCACGTGTCTGTTATTGTTCATGTGAACGTGCGTTATTGTTCATGTGAACCTGCGTGCGTGTGTGCGTTCGTCATTCCAACTATATGGCTCATGGGACTGAGCCACATCATTTAAATTATTTGGCTGCTGCTATTAATTTCCACTTGATAAGCCACTTCGATGAGCTATCATTTGTGGCCAGGTCGCTTCTGAGAAAAAAAACTAACGGCTCAATGGGCTTAACCTGGCACTGAGGCGGATCAGACTCGCGGACAATGGGGAGTGCATGGGAGAATCGGCTCTCACCGTGACCCAGACATTGCCGCAATGCGAGTCGGCATGCTGTGTTGGCTGCACGCGCAGACTAGGCATGCGCCGTAGTCTTTTTCCCAACTAAAAGTTCTGTGAATGCCAATTTGTGAAGTCATATTGCCAAATATAGACTCCGAAAAATTATTTGAGCACCTATATGTATGTTGTTGCATGTATGTAAGTAGAATTGCTGTACGTACGTATCGTGTACGGCATGTACGTATACGTATGAGGTCAAGGTGCAGTCCTGCAATTGCTTTTGCTCGCACCACCACAGGCGGCAGAGACTCCAGTGCAGGTATTTCACCCACACTTCCACGTCGGGAAGACGACTCGGAAGAGGTGGGAAGTGTCCACAATTTACCCACCAAACACAAGATGGCGATCGATTAACTGGGGGGGGGGGGGGGGGAAAAACCGTAAGGAATTTAACCACTGTGTCAACCGCCCCCCCTCCCCCTGGGAGATCAAATTGAACACCGTCGACCTTTAAGTTAAAAGCCCAGTGGAGTGACCGTGACACCCCAGTAGCATCCTGTGTGTACGAGACTCCCGTTGTGCCACGTGTGGCACAAGCACGCGGCGCATACATTGACACCAGGGAGAGTCTGTTTGGGGTTTTAGAAGTTCAGGCGCATCTCGCATTTTACGGATTTAAGTGCGCAAATAATATGTTGTTGAAAGGTGAAAAAAGGTAAAGGTGCAGCCCTGCAGTGTCTTGCTCACGAGCACTGCTGGCGGAAAGGGCCTTCACTAATGTTTAAAGGCCTAGGTTTTAATTATAATTAAAAGAGTCATCCCGCAAGCAGCGGAGCGGTAAGGCGGGTGACAATACGGTGGCGCTTGGCTGGCTGGAGGTGGTGTCGGTGTGAAACGCCTCTCTGCACGCTCTTCGTTTCAGCATGCGAAGCGTGCCGGTGACGTTAGCCCCCCCCCTCCCCTTGGGCCCCGCGCTTTCCTTTTCTAGATTTCTTTATAACATAAAAAAAAATTCGAACCCAGGGCAAATAAAAATCCCCCCCCGACCCCCCCCCCCCCTCTAAAACGTTACCTTCGCCACTTTATCTGTGGGCCCTTTATTTCTACTTCAGCCACGATTGCGTGAGATATCACTCCATGTGACAGCTCCTTGTACAACGCGCCATTAGCCGCCGCAAAATGAAATGACAGAAATGAAAACGTCAGCTTGATGGTGTGTCCGTGTTGTTCGTGTTTTTTTTTTGTCCTCCCAGGACAGCGATGCTTCCCTCAGGGTCAGAGGTCAAATGACAGATCATGGGGTCAGGGTGCACTAAAGGCCATCGCATTACCGCGCTCGGTGGACAACTCCCTTCAATAAGGCACCAAATTGTTCTCGGAGGCTATTGTCAAATGTTTATCTTTGATGACAGGGTGGGGGGCATGGCAATCAATAGAAAATGTCACGATAAATCTGTGGCGGTGGTTTGTACGCAATGTGGGCACTGGGAGTCGAACGATTCACAGTTATTATTTGATTCTGGAATGCGTTTTTTTTATTTCAAGGTGAATGATAGCGCCTCTCTAGTGCCTGAAGGGGTAACGTGAACCCATTGCATACAACATATACGAATTTAAAAAAACATTGATTCGTAACACACGACATTCGATGCATGTATTGTGAGCTTAGGAATTGTTATCAATCAATGAACCAATCAGTGCATGATGATACCACTGGTGTATATGTATTGCTCATTATATGAAAATGTGGTGGGGCTTTATCCCAGTGGTTAGCGCACTGGACTGCGTAAACCCAGCAGCCTGCGTGTTGATTCCCGCCCTGGTGAGCGATGTCTGAACCAGTCCTGGGCTTCGTTCGCCTTCCCGCACTGGACTGCACTCAAGCGGATTCGTACAGGCCATAGAGGACGCGGACTCCTCGTGCACAGATGGAAAATTAAGGATCCTCCTGCCTGCAAATGTGGTTATCCAGAACAGACAATGGAACGCATCGTGACGTACTGCCCCGAACACAAGTTAAGAAGGAGGCCCTATCCCAGTTCTCCACAATGCTTAGGGGGACGCAAATCAGTGGCTAGCCAACCTCATGTTGAAACGTCTGATTGTTGCCCCGACACAGCAAAGGCCATACAAAAAAGGAATACTGACCAGCATCGCGACAGATGCAGCCTGCGTGTTAAACTGAGCATCCCCTTTCACTGACACGAGGAGGCTTTCATTCAGCAGTGGATTGACAAAGGGGCTGTAAATAAATATTGTTTATTATTTGGAAAATACGGCAGTTCAAACAATGGCACATGTTTCTCAAATACTCTCCCCCCAGCTCTGTTCACACGGGAGAATCAACGGCTACAGCACGGTTAGTCAATTATTAGGCCACATTGAGTGAGGTAAAGTGTGGCTACTCCAACCTATTCCAATACGTCTGGCCAGTGTGGAAGAGTAGGCTAAATTACCCACAAGAGAAGGCTTTCTAGAGTTTCCTCTAGTGCAGGGGTCGGGAACCTTTTTGACTGGGAGAGCCATAAAAGCCAAATATTTCTAAATATATTGCATTGAGAGCCATATAGTATTTTTAACGTATAATAAATTAAATATGTCTTACTTTTAATGCAACTTCTGGTGCTGCATGGTTTTGCTGATGGCCTTGTAGTCTGGTTCGTACGTGGTGAGGTTGAGCTTCATGCAGGCGTTGAGGCCCCGTGACCCGTGAAATGTATCTTCAAAACTAATTTCTGTTTACTTTAAAATGACACAGTATTATTAAGCAATATCACAAGTATTTTAAAATCAGTTCCAAACTGATTTTTAAAAAAAAATTTCAACTCAAAATTGTCTGGGAGCCATATGCCGTCACCAGAAGAGCCATATATGGCTCGCGAGCCATAGGTTCCCGACCGCTGCTCTAGTGGAAGCCTTTCCACCAGCAGTGAAGTGAGCAAGCAATTGCAGGGCTGCGCCTTTACTTTTTATGGGGGGGGGGGGGGGTAAAATGTAATAATTAAACAAACCTCCAGCCCACCCACAACAAAAACCCAACCGGTCTCCCCCAACATCAGTGAACACGGAGACAAAATATCCAACCGAATCAAATGAAACCGCCTCTAAATGTGCTACTGCTGCTGCTGCTGCCGCTGCTTCTGCTGCTGCTGCTGCGGCCAGCACGCAGAGGCGTTTCTCGCAATTGTTGTCGGGCTTGTGGCTGGCAGACGGCCTGACGTCAACGCTGACTGAATGAAGGGGGGGGGTGAAAACAATCGCTCTGATGAACGCCAATTAAAGGGCAAAGATGAAGACCGGGCTCCTGACAGCCCAATCCCCCACGAGGGCCTTGCCAACGAATTCTTCTGCTCGCAAAGCAAATATGAGATTCATCCCGAATGTCCGACTCACGTCACTCACGTGCAATAACATTTTTCGCAATAAGCCTTTCGTAATATGTGGTTATTACCTCCGGATTATTGCATTCGATACAGAAGAAGAAGAATAATAATAATAATAAAGAGAAATAGGTTACAGCGCTTTGCCACATCATGGGACCTCTCTTGGCAGTATAAAAATATAAGAATAAGTCTGTCGGAAAGACAGACCTGTTCTTCACCTGAGGACGGCTGCTTGCGTTGTGGCCGAAACGTCGTGAGAATTGTATTTTATTATGTTTTTATTATTATTTTATTATTTCCTTTCTACGTGACTTTACCGAAAGAACCAATAATATAAATTCCTGCAGTCACGAAAGTTTTAAGTAAAAATGTCACCTGTTTTATTTCCATAAAGGGTAAAACGTATTCTTATATCATAGCCCTTTGCTAACTCACTGCTGGATGAAGGCCTCCCCCCCCAACACCATGCTGGTCATGGAGGCTGATTGACCATACTTCACCGTGCGTGTCCGGTGCAGGTTGTTGAAGTGGGGGGGGGGGTGCCCAGGATTCATGGCAGATGTCACTCGGCGCTGCCGGAAGCCATGGCCAGGAATCAATCTCCAGGTCACCGGCTTCACCCAAAGTGTGTGTATACTGACTGTGCGTGTGTTTGCATTGAAAAAAAGAACATTGACACACGTACCGTGTGTTAGCATTTTTTTTGCGTATCTGCTGTGAAAGTCACGTGTAAAAAAAGCATTCGCTTAGTAAACAAAGGGTAATTAATTATGCGGCCCAGCAAACGATTGCTCACGCAAGTGCTGGTGGATAGGGGCCCCCTACTAGAGGGGAGATCGAGAGGGTGTTTGGTCTACTCATCCACGTCCATCAAACGTCATGGAAGATGTGGCCGTAGCTACACTTAAACCTACCGCACGGGACGTGCCGATCGACATTTAGCAGTAGATGCTGAGTACAAAGCCACATTACACTTTATATTCCCATATGGCGCGTATGTTTGTGTGTGTGTAGCTTGCAGCAGGAAACGGTAGTGTAAGCGATTAGCACGCTGCGATACGAACCGGTGGTAATGATAATTATCTGAACCGATCTTGGGTCTCCCCTAGGTCGACTCAGCTTCAAATGAGTACCCGGTGCGGTGTACAAACATCGCCACGAGGGAGACAAAGGCGACCGGGCGTTGTGCTGGCCACCCAAGCCACCGCGTGTACCGTGCCGGTCGACAAAGGCGCTACTCGCAAGCAGCACTTGCCCCGACAGGCTGTTAAGGCTTCACTGGAGATTGCCTTTGTCTGTGTAGCCTGCCGCACACAGAATGGCGTTACTTTCTCACGCGTTATCTCACACGCTCTCATAATTAGCAGCGATCCTCCTGGGTGTGTGATTACAGCGCCTCGCGAGGTGTTAACAATCGAAATGAAACAATGCATACGCGAATACTCGGTCTGGATACAATTTCGTCCTCCCGACAATTCAATGAAATGTTGTGATTCGGTGAAGCAATTTTAAGGTGAGAATCAATATATTTGTTTTAACATTGCGATGACTGTTTCATGGCCCAAATACGCCCATTATATACAACGTGTAAGAATCATGGAGAGAGATCTCTCTTTGTGAGCCACGTGATATCTCAAAGTTCAAAGTTTATTTATTAGGTGTAGCCCTGTGAGCCATTCGGCTCTTGAATCGGGTGCAACCGCAACAAACAAAAAACAAAAACATGAACAAGAAAACATCTTAAAGTGACTCTGTGCAAACAGAAAATCCAAGAAAAGACAGCAAAATATTGCAGAAAAAATCACCGTACACCAACCCTGTGCAAATATCCCAGTGGGATGCAAGTCAAACAACAACCACAAGACAACTTAGATTAAGGTCATCAGTCTAACTCTGTACTACAACAAACATGGCCAAACCAAAAAACTTTTCGAAAATCACCAAAATAAAGCCATAAAAGCAATGAAACAGTGGTCAAAGGCGGTGTTGTTGTGACTGCTAGTGCACCGCCGCCAACACAGCAGCCTCACCAAGTAATTTATTTAAGAAGAATAAGGAATAACAGCAACGGAGTGGCAGATGGGGAGTTAAATGCATCCGAGAGGATTATCCACTCTGGAGTTGTATTTCTGGACTCAGCTCGCGTGCCAGGTGCCAGGTGGAATGTTCCATCGCGGGATCGGGGCGAGATGGCGATGCATTGGGGGTGACCTCCATTCAGCAGTGGATTGATCATGGCTGCTGATAAAAAAATATATACAACGTATCTGCAGAAGTAACAACATACGATATATTCATATATGAATGTGATTTGATGCACGTAGTCTGAATTGAAGAATTTATATACAGTAAATCTAATCATCAACGCATGCACCATTAGATCCCATGGAGAATATGATTTATAACTTCTAAACAATATGGAAAATAGATGTTCAACATCTCAACACTAGCAAGAATGGCCTTGACACAGTTTTACTGATATGTGATTTCACATTAGCAACTACTGTGCAACGCTTCTCCTGTGATCACGCTTACGAGTGGTTGTGTGAAATGGGCTGGAAGAAACATGATCAAATTCGTCAAGCCCTCGTTTTTTGAAAACGCAGACACCTTCTTTAGTTGCAAGTCTCTCGTGGGAGAAGGCGTGGATTCTGTAAAAAAAAATCCAGGGCGCCTGACAAAGTAAACAGATTTAGCAAAACCGTAAATCACAACAGATACATTTAGATATTAAGTCACCATTTTGAAATAATACGTCCCATGATAATGATATTTCCTGGCACAGAGGTAGTAACGTTATTGACTTGTGTGTTCAGAATGCACAGTGTGTTTGCGTCAGCCTTTGAAGTGGTGGCGTAGTGGTTAGCGCACTGCATTATAAAATCACTGCTCTGGATTTTCCATAGTAATGTTTTTTTTTGTTTTGGGGGGGGGGGTT
>CM025618.2:1956520-1980628 GCA_014621495.2 Entosphenus tridentatus
CCTCGACAGACCTGGTTTTCACCTGAGGACGGCTGCTTGCGTTGTGGCCGAAACGTCGTGAGAATTATTTTATTATGTTTTATTTTTATTATTTTATTACTTCCCTTCTACGTGACTTTACCGAAAGAACCAAGAAGATGAAACTTTTACTTATTCAACATTTAATGTGAATTATATTAATATTTTGGATTCTTTCTAAAACGTTGTAGTTTAAGACATAGCAGTAATTGATTCATATGTTCGCAAGAGCCATAGTGTGTGCTGACATCTCTGGTTCGTATGGAGACGTTAACACGTTAAATAATTTATTTTGAAACACTTTGTCCTGATGCCCCATTACCTAGATATTTGTCAAATCTGCAATTATTGACATACAGTTGAATCTATTAATTGGGTGCAATTGTGAACAATAGCCATAATCGGCATAATCATTGGTTCACTGCAGCTCACAGACTCCGTCTTGTAGCAATTGAAAGTAGCACGATTCAAGGGTTGCTGGCTTTTGACCCCAGACACGTTTGAGCAGTGTGGTGGAGGAGGTATAACGCTATCCATCCCTTGATCTGAAAGCAATAGCCACACTGTCAAGGGTGGGGGGTGAGCAGCGTTTTTGTTGTACCCCCACTACCCCCTTTAAACCAAGAAGTAAAATGTATTCTTTTTTGCTTACTAACCAATCATTAACTCGGTATGCTTCTTCCTTGTAAAATGTGTCTCTCTTTTTTTTTGCAGATTAGCAAATATTTTCCCATCGACAAACTAAAATGCTACTTTGCAGTGGACACGGTTTACGTTCAAAATAAGCTAAAGGTTCTTCTGTGTCCCTACACACACAAGGTACATCGTGGTGTCAATTGTTCAATTCACCATACTCTGCACATTCTAAAATGCCGATGTTGAAACGGTGATTTTTTTCTCTAATTGGGACGGTACAGTACTGTGAAGAGCCATCTGCCAGAAGGTGATTATGAACACGCTGACTTAACATGGGGAGAGATGTCTTCTGGAAGATTATTCTGAATGGTTGGTGGTGAATCCTATCAAAGTGGTGTTGTGTTCTACCACCTTCCGGAAGATGATTCTAAACAACAATATTAAAACGTGCCTTTGGTTAACGTGTTTTTTGCGGGTTATGAGATGTACCCACAACTTTTGGTTTAAAATACTGGGGGCGACAAGGTGAATATTATAATCTGGAGAATATGGTAATAATCCTGGAGACATTACAAATGTGTAATGTGGACATATTTACCTTTTCAGATTGACCCATTGTTTAGTAAACTTAAATTGGGTTTTCTTTGTGATTTGGAATTTCTATTGCCAAAGAATTGTAAAATATGAAAAGAGATTTTATCAATAGGTCATTGACCTTGCAGCTGATATCAGAAAGTAGAAACAAGGTGATTACTGTTTAATAAGCGCCTCTTCCATTAAAGTAGGTGGCTAATGATCGCTGTTATTACCGTTGATGACATTGGCGGAGGGCTTGTGGGTAAGAGAATTGGTGTAAAATTGCGTTAGGCTGTACACGGCACAAGCCTGGAATCCATTACAGGGAATGGTTGATCTCATAGATTTTGTGAAATATTCCAAACCTGCTGGGCTCTGATAATGATTAGGATATGACAGGACGGTTAGTGGGTTCGCGGACCCGTTTGCGTGGACCTTTGAATGTTATTCCTCGTGGTTTTCTCCATGTGCTCCAGTTTAATGCCAAAACAAACCGCAGTAAACAAAGTCACATGTCACATTCTCTTAGCAATTGAATAATATAATCCCGTAAAAGTAAGATAGAACTGTGATGAGAAACAAATGCTCACAAAGTTTCCTAGTAGAGTGTCCCATTTGTCATAATTAAGAGAGAAGAACGGTCTTTATCTGGAGCTTTGTTGCCAAATTATTCCAGGTATGCACAGCGGCGGGCCTTGAGTTAAAGCGTGTCTGCCAGATCTGGTGTGAACTTTCAGCACCATGTGAAGGAAATTAAAGGCTCGTCTTAGTTTGCAAGGGTCTAAATCTAGACTAAATCAAAATGGCAATTCTCTGTCGATTGCTTGAACAAAAAAAACTTTAAATGATAATGAACGTCTCTCCGACGAGGCAAGTGAACCGATAACCTTACAGTAAAGGTCACAAGATAAATATACCGCATTAATACGCGGCTGCCAACTGTCGCTGTTTTTCAGAACGTTCGTTGTATTTTTGGATGAATTCAAAGTGGAGAGGGGGGGGGAAGTGGCTGTGAATTTGACAAGGCACAGACTCGCAGAGAATTCTGGCTACATGAGTTGATCGAGCCTTGGTGTGGTTGTAAATCACAGTGCTTGGGTTTTTCTTGGTGACGTGGGGTTTTGGTGCCAAGGGTAGCAACATGTGTGCTATCAATTAAATGTGTTGGCCTTGATCAGAGACTTATAATGTTGCTTTTCTAATTAGTAATAATATGCCATTCAAATAATTATTATTTAGTGAATGCAGCTCAGAGCCTCAGGCACCTTATGAGTCTTACATTTTTGTGGTTCTGTCTGATGCTCAAGAGTCAGGTAATGCGCTATTAGCTGTGTTAGTGTTTAGAGTGAATGACTTTTCATTACATTTTTCTTACCAACCACAATTATCATTTATTTCAATTCAGTTCTGTCTGGGAAAAGAAAAATATGGATAGTATAGCAAATTTTCTGTACAAAATCAAAGCATTCTGTGCTATTTGCAATGAAAGTATGCTCATCCTTCAACATTACAAAGTTGGCAGCTGTGTAGTCAAGTAATTGGTATACAGTAATTACAACAGAGACACGTGGCTTCACATGTATGTTGAACTTCTTTTGCACCGTACATAGCCAACCGTGCTCATCAGAGGTCACTCCACAATGCAGACCATTATTTTACAGCCGCGTCTTCATAACACCAAATGAGAAGTCCGTTCCATCCGCTGTCAAGTTTATCTGCGAATCTTTAGGGATTGGTGAATTACGAGAAGAATTACAGATGCTCTGACCCATAATATTATTCACGGATGAGAGGATGATTAATATTGTTCGAGATATATTTACACGGTATGATTTTTGGTTGTGCAAGCTCATGTCAAATCAAACACTTGCTTAATCATTATACATCCGGATCCTTGCAGTAATAAACGTACACTGTATACATAGTGTGTTGTGTAGTGTTTGTATCCATGTTCCCGTGTGTGCATGTAGTAAGACCTACCCCTGATTGTTTACATAGAAGCCGTTGGCAGTGTACCTGTGATAAAGTTAACCGTGAGCAGGTTACCTCGGTTTTACATGACTTGAGTGTTCAGGATAAATGTTTTGCCTCGTTGTTTGTTTCATGGTGCACAATATTCATTTGCAGTTATTATTTTGAATTGTTTTGGGCGTCTTTGTCACTGTATTTTGAGTTGCAGCGTTGTCGTGCAGTGCCAGGACTCGTACGCTTTTACACGCGCTAGAGATGTCAAGATAATGATGAGGACTTCTTCCAATATGTTTACCATTATGGACAATTTTTTTTCAACTAAATGTCCTATAATGTATTACCTGTAAGCCTGGATGTTGTCCCTAATGTTACCTAATATTACTGCAGTGTAAGAGAATAGCTCAAGGTACATTGCATCTACACCAACACGCCTGCGGAGTTTGAAACATCTGGATGTGACATTGCCATTTTTTAAAGCTGAAGTCCGTAGGCGAAGATGTCGCGTTGAGTCGCTGAGCTGCCGAGTGGCTTCTCGTTTTTGCAGAACTGGGACCTTCGGTTCCAGAAGGGCGAGCCAGTGGCACCGAAGTTTGACGTGAATGCTCCCGATCTCTACATCCCAAGTAGGTCGTGATTGAATGATGGTCTTACCTCCTGGCTTCTTATTATTCTTCTTTTGTATGGTGGGGGTGGGGTTGATCCACTGGACATCTGTGAAAAAGAGCTTTCATAGTTCATCGGATTCCTCCGGTATAAATAAGCATTCTGATTCTGATCGGCAATGTTTCTATGTTCGCGTGGACGTCGGTGAGTGGGCTGGTGAATATCTGAAATGCTGCTGAGGAATGATCGAGGCGGGCAACGGTGTTAAGAGGTGGTCCATGGTTTGAGACTAGCGACCGTAGTCACACTGTTGGGGCTAGTCTTAAGATTACGACTACATGTAAAGTACGTGATGTGCCTCTATGATGCGCTAATATCTGATAGCCTCCGCCCATTTACCCTTGCCCGTTATTTACCCTGGCCATGCTTGCGAAATAGACTAAACCTTGCCTATTGGAGTGCTCACCTGGTTAAACAAAAACTTGAAATTTGAATTCACTGCAATAAAACTGCCCTACCTGAGTTATTTCATTGCACAGGATTGGGCTGCATTCAGCAGGGGAGTCATTTTCTTGAAGGGGCTGAAGAGTTCCATCTCTAGAACTCTCGTGCCTTATAACCAAAGTCTTCCAAAGCCTGGCTGGGCTGGCGCCGCAATGTGTTCCGTCGTTCCCCTGGCCTCATACTGGAGTAGAACCAGCAGGGTGTCTGAGACCACGTGTTAAGAGTGTGCTGGCGTGGCATAACCAGGCCAACGCTGAGTCATGAATTCGCTGAACCACCCATCCTCACTTGGATACTTTGTCCAGCGAAGGTGTGCCCTTTCTGGCTTGGTCACCATGCCGTGTGGGGTAGGGGTAGGTGTGTGGATAAAAAGTGTTGAGAGGTACAGAGGAGGACGGGCTGAGGCCCCGTATACATATTGTGCATGTGGAATTCCAGACCGTGTGTTAGTCTGGGCCAATGGTTGTTTTTTGGAGCAGTGCGGGAAGGGCTCGGCACTCGGTGCAGTGATAGATAAAGTGGTCATGGAAATGCAGACGCAGCTATTTAGTAAACAGATAACATCCACATTCAGGTTGAGCCTGGGATTAGAATTCAGGATCTCAGCTCTGCAAATAGATGTGGAGTTCACTCGATGACTAAATGGCAAATAATTTCAAGGTATGACCCAAATGAAATTCAAAAGTAATTTAATGGAGGATTTTTTTGGTGCCTACATAGGTGACTGGGAAATGACTCGCGAATATATTTCACACTAAAACCAGTTTTTATGAGTACTTTAAATTTTAATTTTAGAATCTCAGTGGTATTGCCTCAGTGGTCTTACGCACTACAAAGTATTGGTTCTCTGAGCCACAAATTGACCTCACTGTTCTTAGCTTTAAGTGCTGGTTTTGATATTCTGAACATGTAAACACACTTGTGCTCATGCATAATGATATTTCTGGGTTTAATGAAATGAAACGCACTGCTTCAGCAGTGATTTATTTTGCCGATATGTCCCGTTATTTACTGCAGTACTTTACGTCATATTAATGCAGCCACTGTAATGCACGGGTGCAGCGGCATGTGACCGAATACCGTCATCATGACCACACACCACGAGTGAGATATTGCATCGCTGCTGTGCATTTTGAAGATGAAATACCATAATATATTCCGTGCAGTGCATTGTTCTTTATTTATCCAGGTGACAGCCCAATGAGAATTCACTGTATTATTTTGCCGTGGTCACTCCAGTAAATATGTTTTATATAGAGACAGGATCTTTTTACGCTTTTGCTTTGGGGCCCTCCTGCAATCACATTTGGGATTTGTGTATTGAATCCCATGTGTGTTGCTCTCCCTTTTGCTAATGACACCACAGGGTCATTTTATATCACCTTCATCGGCGTACCAGCTGAGCGGTGAGCATACTTAACTTCCGCGTGGGATGTTGTGATTGTGCCGCGTGGCTCTCGGCACGACGCCCAATGTTTCAATCCACGTGCCTGTTCGGCCACTGAATTTTGCTATGGAAGCTCACAGCGGCACGTGGAGCGAAACGTCGGACGATGACCCAAAAGCATATCGGAGAGTCGGACGTGCTGTTGGGCTATGTACCCACCCCAAGGTCTTCGTTGCAGAGAAAATGTTTCGTCTCAATGGGCTGTCACCTGGTTTCAGTAAAGGTCACTGATTGATTTGTAGTATGGAGGCTTGAATAATAGAAGGCCTTGTTCACTTGCCTTGAGTTAAAAAATACTCCCCCTTTGGCCACAACTACAGCAAAGCAATAACTGACGTGCAGGGGATAAATTACGAATTTTAGTTGTTTACAAAGCATCAATCAGGTAGAACATTAGCCTACAGATGAAATGTTATTTAAAGTGGTTGAATAATAGACTCACGCTTTTTTTATTCTCACTTTATCAGAAGCGGTTCCACAGCTCTGAGATGTTGATCATTGTACATCAAACACAGCCATGTACCTGATCTCCACCACCTCTTGCTGCATTTTGTGGAGTTACACCACTATGTAGGTTTTTGCGGTTGTGCTCTAATGTGTTTTTAGGTTGTACCGCGTGTAGTACAGCCATGATGTCCGACGTTTCACTCAACTTGCTGGGAGCTTCTTCATGAACTGAAGCGGCTAGTACGTGGAGCAAGATGTTTAACACGATGCGGAAAAACACGTGACACAACCTGAAAACACGTTGGGGAGCTTTATGGCAGCGTTGTGCAGTATTGTAAAATGCGTGCACTGTATGGTAACACTCTTCTTATCTACGTACTCTTATTGGTGATTCCTTGTACAGTATTTGCGGGGTCTGGCTGATCCCCCAGTCTTTTTCACGTTACCTCTGGATCTGCATTCCTCTTATCAGCGAGTGTGGATCGGAGGAAAACGTCATGTGGACAGGTTCAAAAGTCAATCCGATATCTATAGTGAAATGTGGTAATGAATGGCGGTGAAGAAAATGATAATAAAGACGGTGATGGATATGGAGGAATATTGTGGATATGTCCACTAGTTTTTCACCAAATGTGTAGAATTAATTACAAAACGGTGCAATAGGCCAACGTTTGTCTGATGTAGGTTATCCATTCGGCACAAATTTTTTCCGTTAAATTTTTTGGACATTTAAAACAAAATGTGCATTTTGATAAACGAAAGACTCAACTGAGATATTGTTTGTCTTTTATTCTACGAAATTTTGTCAAAGTCGGTGTGGTCAACTACGTTTTGTCAGCCTGCGTTTTGACCTGACGTGATGCGTTTGTAACATTTTAAGATGGATTTAACACACGTTGATAATGTGAATGTTATTTTGAGTGACTTGCACTCGAATGCCACGGGAGCTTTGATGAATCGTGGTAAGGCATTGCATGTATTCATACTGTTATGAATTCTGCAATGGAATGAAGTGGTCGTTTTTATTATATCTTTTATTGATATTTTAATCTAAGCACATGCCTCACGTTGGAGTACTTTCACCCCAGGGGCCTATGACTTTGTCACTGGACATTCTGATGAAATTGCGTCGCATCTAACAAGCAAGCAGTATGGTGAATGCAGTAGGCATTCTTTAAGCAAAATTTTGGTTTAATATAAAATTGCCTTTATGAGTGGGAAAAAAAACGTTCGTGCTCAAAATGTGTTTTTTTTTTAGTCATCCTCAGATGACGTGTCATTTCGTTTAACTCTAGATTTTTTCCAAGCAAAGCTTAAAAAAAATACAGCTGTACATCACATGAAGAAAAGTTGTGCGTTTTGACATTGACCTTTCTTGCAACTGAAACGCCTCAACTGGTCTCCAAAAATGTTATATACATAGCCGTATGCCTTGTATATAATGCACATGATTAATCAAGTTCAATGAATGCGCCCCTTTGTTCAGAAAATGTACGAGCCTGGTGCGTGTGTGTGTGTGTGTTTCACGGTAGTTCCTCAGCCAAGACTACACCTCGAGCGGCAGTGTTGAGTTGTAACGTCTTGAGGAGGCGGGGGACGAGGTTCCCGCGAAACTGTATTTTGATATACGACTCATTGGTTGTGCACCCGCCAAGCTGATTGTTTATTAATAATGCCTCCTTGACAGCCATGGCCTTTCTGACCTACGTCCTGGAAGCGGGCCTCGTCTACGGCACGCAGGACAGGTACGATCGCAACGCCACCGTCAGCAGTCGCTCCGGTCAAAGAGCAAGGGGGGAATTGGGCTTGGGGGGGGGTGGGGTGCAGTGTCCGCGTTACCCCACTCTGCCATCCCTCCTCCTTGCCCCCCCCCTACCTCGCCCCAAGTGTTTTATTAATGAGGAGCCGGGGCTGCGGGGGGTGCAAAAGGCGGTGCGAGGGGAAGGATGGCGCGGGGCGAGGGGGAAACAAATTGCTTGTGTTTTACTTACAGCCCCAAGCGGAATAATCCATCCACAAAAACGGCTGTTCTTGCAGAAAAACGAGCGATCTGCAGCCACCTCTCCCCCCCCCCCCAATTTTTTTTTATAAAATCGGAATTCCTGGGCAGGCACCGGCAACGTGATAATCCCCCCCCCACCCCCCCCCGTGCTCAATTGGCCGTGTACGTACGCGTCTCTGCATCGCGTACGCCCTGCTTTGCACATGCGAGAGCTTGCCGGAGGTGTCCGGAATACTTGTCGCCTCTCCTCGCGATACGTTTCACTCTGTGTGCCAGCCGCCTCGCTTCATGCATTCTTCAGTCCGGCAGCCCCTCCGCGTGGGTCTTCCCTGCTATTTGAAAGGCTCTGTAATATCTAGAGCCTTTGTTATATTGCGAGAACGCTAAGTGTTGGTGTGTACTTCTCATGTATCAGAAGTTTCCCCTATTGCCTTCCACCAGTGTAATGCAAGAAAGTGTTGCTTATATCAGAACTGCTTTACAAGGTGAGCCTATATCCAGCTTCCATTGTATAGAGCAGTCTGTACATGCCGTAGTACGGTGGCTCACGCAGTGTGCTATGAACCAAGCAGCAGCCTGAGTTTGATTCCTGGTCAAGCTGACGTCATTGGCATGTGACTAACCTGCACTGACCGGCATGGTGAAGTATGTTCAAGCGTACCTCATAAGCAACACGGCATGGGAAGGCCCTTCATCCACAAGGATTGATAAAGGGCTATACATTATTACAGTGTAGCTGGATAAACAATTTGCCTTAGCTGAAGAGCCCTGTGAACACTTTTGGGTCCTTTTGTGATAGTGCTAATTGATTGCTTTGTTCAGAGCCCACTTAGAAAATTAGCATTTGCTGCTATTTAGCAGCGTCACTTTTTTTTCCCCATCGGTGGAAAAACATTTGAAAATAACAAGCGGGAGAACCTAATTTGAATTAATGGCTTTGCCGCTCTAATTAGTGACAGGTTCTCTTGAGTGTGGCTGCTAAATTGAATAAGGATTGCTCGCACGTTAACCTGTCTGCCCGGGTGTCCACCGCTGAGTCCACACGTGTTGCGGCGATATTCGACAGAGCTACATCGTCAGCCGCGGCCTATACGGCTAATGACGGATGGTTTGGAATTCGGGGAACGCTAAAGCCTGTTGGCTACGCCTGCCAAACGCATCGGGCACTGGCCGATTGTTTTTGGTTTTTCACACATTTTTGAAAGTGGGTTAGTTTTTCTTTTTTTCTTTCTGTGATTATTATCATTTGATTCCGTGAGTTATTATTATTTATGATACTTGTTCACCCAGGAATGCCTCGCTGAGTTTAAAGACTCATTTTCAGAAGGGTGCCGCCAAGTGTTCGCAGTAACTGGCAATGTTTGTGTCTAATCCAAATTAAGTAATTTGAAGGTAAATGTTCAGCGTTGGGTTTTCAGGCCATTGCTTGTTACAATTTACACGGTTGTGTTTTTTTTTAACCGTGGGAGGAAACCAGAGATCCCAGAGGAAACTCGCGTAGAACATACAAACTCTGCGCAAAAAAACTCGTGGCGTAGGTTTTCGTAGCCAAACACAACGATTCGTGTTTGTTTCTGGGTTAGGCCACGTGGGAGTTTCATGCTATAATTCTGAAATCGAACCCTGGCAACTTATTGCTGCGAGGCACAAGTGTTACCACTGCGCCACCACCCTGCAGCCGCCAACCCTGCCTTGTCAATACTGTAAAGAACTGTTTTAAGAGAGGCAGTAGCCTCGTTTTTCTAAAGTTGGATTGGCACTTCAATTAATATTCCTCAATTTCACATGTTCATACCTCAGCAGCAGTTAAAAATATTATTGTTATTACAGGCCCATAGATGCTTTTCCACCATGTGCCCCGCCTGTGAATCGAGGGTACTTTTAAATTCTTACTTTTTGAATATCCGTATTTTATTAATTAAAACTGCTTTGACATTTTCACGCTTCCAGTTTTTTTCCTATTCTTTTTTTAATGAATAATACAACAATTATCAGATTTTCTACCCAACAATTCACACATTTGCTCCCACGGTCTGGCTGGATATTAATAATAATTACACCCTTGCATTGCAATGTTTGCCCAATTCCAGCAAAGAGTGGTTTGGCTTGTGGGAGGAAGCCAGCTTGCCTTGATAAAAACTCAGACATACGAGGAGACAGAACTCAAATCTCTGCGGAAAGAGGTTTGGGAGTATTTTTCTCTTTTTCCATGTTCTGGCAATCTCACAGCCCCAGCCTATAACACCTGGCACTCTCGGGCAGTCACCCTTGCGAGTACGAACCAGGCTTAACTCTGGATCCAATGATCAAGGTCAATGTCACTTTATGTGGGAAACATTGGCAAATATCAGCAAAGCTAGTGAGTTAAATGAACGTGCCAGGCTAAAACAATTGACATATGAGGGTGGCAATGTCCACTCCTGTTTGTGCCCAGAAGCTGTCGTGAATTTATTACACCTATTAAATATGACCTATAAAAGCAGGACCCAAAATTAAGAAGAAAAAAACGACAGCTGTCCCCTGGAGCTTTGCAGGGTGCCCTTTGTGTCATTCGTGCGAGGCTGACAGCAAGAGGGCAATTAATGTTATTAAATGTACAGCCTTTTGTCAGTCTACTGCTGGATGAAGGCATCCCCATGCTGCGTTGGTCATGGGGGTTCGTGTAGGTGTCTAAAGTGGAGGGGGTGGGGGGCCTAGCCTATAACCGGTTCGGATCATCGCTCGCCGCTGATGCTATCCGCGGCCGGGTATCAAACCCAAGTCGCGGGGTTCGCAGTGCAATGCAATGGATCACTGCGCTACTGCTGCACTCTCAATGCCGTAAATGGCACGAGAAATCCCCCCACGGTGCACTGGGGCTTGCCTGCTTTTGACTTTTTTTTACACGAAAGCATTTTCAAATTGCCGTGCGGTGGGACTTCCGCAAGACTTGTTCAGCTGTGGTATGTGAGCTATAACTGCCGGCAAGTGTCGCAGAGGTAGATAGCTCAACTTTACGTGTCAAAATATCTGGAAGAAAGCATCCTCATGCCCTGTATATACTCTGTCTTGTTAGAGACGTCTGACTCATTTAGACTTTATGATTTGTATATTCTGTCTTGGTTAATTTTCCCCCTTTATCCTTAATTAAACAAAAAAACGATATTGCACAAACATTACATAATCAATGTCCACAAATGTGATTCGATGCAGTTACCCAGTGCTTTAGAATCGATTTGGAACCCGCTAAATCGACGCACCGTCGCACACGCGCGCCACCCTCCTCCGCTGCGCGCTGCAAACGCGTGCAGGTTTTGCCCCGACGTGCTTTGGACGCGCACCAACATGGCTTTGACGTGGCTCTTGGTGGAGGTGCTTCTCATCACCCTGGGGCTCTACCTAGCCGCTCTGCGCGTGCCCATGGACATCCCCGAGATCGTGGCGTACGCGGGCTACAAGTACGTCGGGTGAGTCGCACCTCTCGGCAGGGTTAACTAACACGCCTCCGTTGTTCTCGCCACTTTTTGTCTCGCCGTCTCATCTCCTAACGTTATTCCGATTGCATGCTATCGGTGTCACGTCAAGGAGCGCAAAAACCAAGGAGCGAAACCACCACACGAAACTCCGGTCATCCTCGCGGCAGCGGCTTTTAACTGGCCATGGAACAAAGACCCCTCATCTTCTTGGTTTTTTCGGTAAAGTCACGTAGAAGAAAAATAATAAAAATTAAACATTATAAAATATTATTCTTTTATTATTTCCCTTCTACGTGACTTACCGAAAGAACCAAGAAGATGAATCCCTGCAGTCACAAAAGCTTTAAATCGAAAAATAAAGACCCCTCACCGCATCGCGTGCTTTCAGATGCGCTTCTGCGGCCGTCTGGAGTGCTCTTCCTCCCGATATATCTCTATTCGGAAGCCACTGGAGCTATGCACCTGTAAATCTAGATTGAAAACTAATTTCTTTAAAACTGCTTTTTGTATTTAGTTTGTTGTACTTCCCTTGCATCTCTGATCAGCGCGGTTGGCTACGTACGGTGCGAAAGACGTTCAACATACATGTCTTGAGATGTGTCAATGTGGAACTTTCACAGAGCCGCATATTAACCCCGTTGTAGAGAATGTCCTGGAGATTGTGATATATTAAAACTACTTTCTGAGATCCCTTCTTGATGCCTCGAGTGGAGTGAGCGTGGCTCAGCAGTGCTCTCTGCACCCTGCTGTAGAGATGTTCATTGTGTGGCAGTCAAACCGGGGTGGGTGGAGGTGCAGGGGGTTTGAGAGGAAGGTGGACCTTATGCGGTGAAAGAATATGTTCCATAAGGCTCAACAATCGACCCAGGGTATACCACTGTAGCCGTGATATAGACATCCTAGCGTGATGAAAAACCATGCTCCTTCCAATCAATTCCAATCATCCAATGTACATAATTTATGAGCAGTGCATACAATTTGTAAAAGCATCACTTGTGGTTTAGTGATAGCCAACAAAGGATGATTTTAGTGCTCAAGCGATAAAGTTACGGCAAGTTGCATTCAAGAGTCCAAAGATGTATGAGATCTATGTTGAACTTCTTTCGCACTGTACGTAGCCAGCCGTGCTAATCGGAGGTGCGGGATGTATAAGTCTTGTGTCACTGGGCCTGACCAAGATGCGTGGATGCATGTCTGGAGGGGGCCGTGTGGGCTGTCAGGGGAATGCCCTTGTACACATTTGGGTCTTTTTGTATAACAAAAAAGTGCACAAAAATGTAAATTGTGTTCATTTCAGAGAAGCTGATTTAGATCTGATGTGCCAAGTGCATTCCAGGTTTCCACCCACTTTAAAGGTCCACCCACAATACCCTCTCAAAGTTATTATACTGTAGTTTTGGGTACTGTGCTTATCCTGGGAAGCCTGGAGTATTGTGTGCATGTGTAAGATTGTTTCTATCAGAGGGTTTACAAAACTACAGTCACGAAAGCTTTAAGTCAAGAATTATAGATGTGGTTGTTCACGTAAGAAATGTCCAAACTGGGCTGAGGCCAGTGCACTCCTGATTTGTAAGTATTTTTTATTTATAAAAATTTTTTTTATAAATATTAGGCTTTTTGTTCATTTCAAAAGTATCAATATTCCTGTCCGAGTGAACCACATCTTTAGCTAAATCAATTCTGCCCTCCTTCCACTTGCTATAAAACAGAGGAAGATACCTTTTTCATCAATCTTGACGGTGAGCTTTTGCCAAGGAAGACAAGCTGGAAAAGGGGGGGGGGGTCTCTTGAGGACCGTTTGATGTTTGGATGAAACGCAGATATAAAGAAGTGCTTATGCCAAACTAGGAAGGGCATTGTGGCACGCACCGACTTTGGGACATTCCAGCCGAGGAAATGGGCGGTGTGCCGGCTCTCCGTGCTCTGACCATCGGTTCACCCGGCCACTTACGCTCTCCAGTGATGCTCACGTTGAATGCGAATCCTCTCAACGCACTTTTAAGATTACGCTGTCCGTGTTCATTGAAATGTGAAATTGAAGACAAAGTGTGCTTGTCTGCTCGGAATGAGAATATTTATTTGTTTTGGAAGGAATCCGATGAGCCGTAAAGCTCTTTTCCACAGATGCTCAAACAAGCGTGGGGCATCTTCTTGGTTCTTTCGGTAAAGTCACGTAGAAGGGAAATCATAAAATAATAAAAATAAAACATAGTTAAATACAATTCTCACGACGTTTCGGCCACAACATAAGTAGCCGTCCTCAGGTGAAGCTTCAAGCTTGGTGGTGTTCATTCAGACGCTGTCTTTCCGACAGACCTGTTCTTCACCTGAGGACGGCTGCTTGCGTTGTGGCCGAAACGTCGTGAGAATTGTATTTTATTATGTTTTATTTTTATTATTTTATTATTTCCCTTCTACGTGACTTTACCGAAAGAACCAAGAAGATGAATCCCTGCAGTCACGAAAGCTTTAAATCGAAGCGTGGGGCAGCACCCCTCTGGGTTGGCAGCCCTGAGCAGGTGGTGTAAGTTCTACATTCTTCTGGGAGGGACCAGCTTATTAACATGATATTATGAGAAACATTTGTATGCACAATATTGAATTTCACAGGCTAAGAGCACATCACTTTGCTCGAGAAAAATTCGTAACCATCCAGTTACAATTTCTATTTGGGAATCGAGCACTCAAACCACATGGCTCCTATTCAAATTTTCAAGTTTCTTTTGTTTGGCCAGGCAAGAATTCAAGAAACCAGAATCGTCTAATTTAGCGAGAGTGACCTGGGCCATTAGTCTGCCAGTAGGGGGCGGTGATCGTTATGTATTAACCCAATTGAGTAATTTTCGGGTTATCTTCGAAGTTGGAAAATGTAGGCGCTGACGCCGGCACACAAACGATCTGTTCGTCCAAGTGAGGCCAGGGGGATCTTTAAACGTCCACTGCGAAGCTGACGGCATGTCGCGTTCTCGTGGTTATTAACATTTCAACTGGGAACCCCACGCAACAAGCGTCCAATCGGCTCCCTCCAGGCGATGTCACCGGCCACGCCCTCAATGTTTGTACTTCTTCTTCGGGTGTCCGTCGCGAACGATGATGACCGTGGCGAACCCGCGAGTGGCGTTTCCTGCACGGTCGTGGGGATGAGAGGCCCAGCCCTTGAGCGGAAGCATCGGCCGCACTGTGGGCAAAGTTGCTGCTCGTCTGCTGGATGGGATGCACTACTTCATCAGAACCCCTTAAAATCGCCGCTTCCTGACAACTCCTTGTCCAGGACATTGTCCACCTTTCATTGTGAGGATGAAGGTTGGATTAAGGGAGCTGTCTCTTGGTTCAGTATCTAGCTTGGTTATATATGTTGGTTACTGATAATCATGGACATAACACTGCTGATAATGCATTTCATTGCATTTTTTCTATGTCTTCATTCCTAATGTTACGTGTGTGTGTGTGTGATGATACTGATGATAGTGCCGTTAATACGTTTGGGCGTCTTGTGTTAAATTGCGTGTCGTGGTGGGTGGTGTGTGTTTGTCCCAGGATTGTGCTTAGTGTGCTGGCTGGCCTGCTGCTGGGACGTTGTGGCTACTACGTGGCCCTCTCATGGAATTCCTGTGCATTTCTTTTGTTCATGGTAATTACGCATCCGGTAGCGACCGCATTCAAAGCACAAAGCATATCGTTGTTCACTCTCTTCGGGTGTGTCATTCGTCTGTCGCTGATATCCACAGATATACGTGGCGCTGCTTGCTAGGTGGCCTGTCACACAGTGCGACTGCCTGTATTGCTCCAAGCGTACGTACAGTAGATGTGGCCACTGAAAATGCTTACGTTGCATTTAAGTTAATACCCAGCCTCCACAGAACATGTGTTTTTTTTCAGAATTATAATTCCCAATGTTTGACCTTGACAGCCAGCGCACAGCACAATGGCAATCTCTTATAGGCCAAGTTACACACTCCGCATGACGTTTTTAAACATCACACAGTCCTTACAGAACTTGACAAGTAATGAATTCGATGATGAAATGCTTTCCAGTTGGCAGGTAAATGCTATCAAGTGCATTCCAGATGGTTTGGTCTTACGCTCTGATGTGGTCATGTACACGACCTCTGGGTACCTGATCAAATGTCTGACTTGGGGGTGACCTGCTCCCCTCCATCCTGCACTTGAGTAACCTGCTCTCCTCCATCCTGCACATGCGCCGCAATCATTTCAGCGTCCCACTGCCAGTCACGGTCCACCTTGTGTTTCCCCGTTTCTTTGCCAATGCCGCGCAGATCCAGACGATGAGGCTAAAGATCCTGCCGGACATGGACGTGGCGGGCAGGGCGCAGAGCGTCTCCGCTGGCCGCCTGCGCATGTACCTCACCGTGGCCATCGCCGCCGTGCAGCCTCTGCTCATGCTCTGGTTGTCCTCGGACCTGGTCTTGTGAGTGTGAGAAGCTTCGTTTAGCGTGCCACCCAGGGCCCGTTCTTGTAAAGGGAATAGTTGTGGTGGGTTATTTTTACATGTATAGAGCTCGAATAATGGACGATATCATTTTTTTATGTTCCACTCAATTAATCTTTATTACAACGGAAGGGAAACGGCACACAGGGGCATCAAGTTTCAAGTTCATGTATTAGGTGTAGCCCTGTGAGCCATTCGGCTCTAGAATTGGGTGCAACCGCAACAAACAAAAAACTAAAACATGAACAAGAATACATCTTATAGTGACTATGTGCAAACATACTCACTCGTGCATACGAACGAAGGGACTGCATTGACGGTTGTGTACTCGGCACGAACAAAAAGGAAGCCTCGTCGTTTCGCTGCCTTATACCTCTCATCGTGTATGAAGAATTCACCACTGCCGCACACGCATCGTTAGCACTGCCCAAAGAGGAAGAATATAGCACGTCAGGTGGTGTGAGGAAGCGCCATTGCCAGAAATGTCACCTCGTGCATCTCCTTTTAAGGTGACAAACGTGTTGAGCTTTTTCGTTGTTTGTGATTGTGCACCACCGCCAATGCGGTATATCGCCAAATAATTTATTTTATCGCTTGCCCGTTAAGTTGTATGCTCAGCATTTCTTCAACGGGGCCGACTGATGAGAGCGTGAGAGTCGAAGCCGGCCTTGAGCGTGGCCGCTGAAGCATCCACTGTGGCATGACATTGGTCCTCAAGACCCATCGGTCGATGGACTAGAATGTTAAGTTATTTTTACTCTTGCCTGTTTATTGCTTATTAATTTGTTAATATTGTTTTAATCGGTCACTGCCACTCTCTCGCCGTACTGACGGAAGATGATTGCCAGAAATGTTGGTCTGAACGTATATTTTTCTGCAATACGGCAGTGTTCATGACAAAGCTTTTGGGGTTTCTATTAACATATTTGAACAGTTTCTTATATTGTATATATTGATTCTCCCTGCATAAGCACAATGTGTGCATTCCACAATGTGTCGCATTGTGGAATTGATGACATGTCTGTGAGATGAAAACCTCGGTCGAACATTTGCCCATAGGCATAGCTTTCGGGAGTACTGGATTTGAACTCTTTTTTTTTTCAGCTGTGCTTTGGGCCAATCTCTCATAGTTGCCTATTAATCGATAGATGCGGTGTGCTCAAATGAAACGGTGTTATTACGTGTTTACACGATGGTCAAGATGACAAAAGTCACGGTCCATGAGAGCATCATGGATGGAAGGTGTGGATTAAAAACCTAATTACTGGTCCGCACTGCAAAGTTTACAGAGCGACACGCAGAGAGAGTCTAGCTTAAATTGCTGTGTATTGAAACCAGTGGTTCACTCTGAACTTTGGTGACAGTGTCTTGGTAAGCCGAGAGAAGCGTTGGGTAATTTCCCAGTGGACTGATTGAATTGCTAGGTGCGAGACCTCAATCAAACAATGATGTCATTGTCATCACTGATTGGTCTATTCACCAGGCTATGCTTTACTATGCTTTTGTTGTGCTGGTATCATGTAAAACAATAGTACGCTTTGAAACAAAACGCTCTTAGCTCATTCAGGGAGTGACTTCAGAGACCAATTGAAATAATCATCATCACTCTGTTGTAGGTTTGTAAAATTTGTTACGTGGCGACCAGGTTTAAGATCTCTGTAGTGTCGAGTTTGGCAATAGTTTTAGCCTACTTTCTCTTAAAATATGCATGATTTTTGTATCACTTGTATGTTAGTTATTTATGAAATAGGCTCAAGTGAAATAATATGGTGTTTACACTTTTTAAGCATGAGGTTTCGGGGCTTAGAATGGGCCATTGCGATGGAGCAGCCCTAAGTTTCAGGAAGGCAAACTTGTACACTGCTGTGTTGGAACGTCCTTAACAAGGGTCAAATGTGCACCGCAGCGATTTGACCTCGCTGCTCTTCGTGCCAACGACTCTGTTGGCAGTGGCTTCGAAGCTGGTAGGCTGAATATAGTTTACAACTATGCTCATTACTAAACTGCCTTGTAACTAATACACTAACTTTAAATGAAATGTCCATTCTCTGCCCGAGGGGTTATTATGTTTATCCTGTATATACATTCAGTTTTAAGGTGGGGGGGGGGGATTGTTGACAGATGCAAACTGTTTATGTCAATCAGGCTTAACATAGCTTTATAAGCCTTGATGTTGTGGATGAATTGTCAACCATGTTATGTGTCCCACATGTAGCCAACAGGGAAGTAAGTGATTGTAATGTTTTTAAGGTGTCATCATGGATTGGATCTATTTTATCCCGTGGTAGAATGAGAAAACATTGCTCATAGATGGCAATAACATCCAGGGGCTCAATGGCATTCGTTTTATAGCCCACGCTGTTACCAATGAGCCTCGGTGAAGTCAAAGCCCATCATTGGTTTTCCTATTTAAACAAATGCTTTTGGGCAGCAACTATCAGGAATACCTGGAGGTTTTTGGATGAAACGCTATTTCATTTTAGGTACCCATTCAAGCAATTTACTTATTTACTTTCATAACAATTATGTAATTTACAGAAGCAGCAAGTTATACCTCTTTTAAGAATCATCCAATGGGAGGATGAGGTAAAAGTACACAAAACACTTTGGCCAAGTGGATAAGACCCTTTTGGCTAAGAGCCACTTATATTCATCGATTAATTTTAATTACTTAATCCAGCATGATCGGTTTAGGAGCCAAGGAACTGAGCCTGCCAACGATGGAAAAAAATGTCGCCTCTTGTTTGGTAATCTTGATGCATGGCACTTAACGGGGATTTCTTGATAAATAAATGGCACTATTAAACTCGGCATGCCACCGCTAAAGCCACTGGAATTTCAGAACGACGTGCAATTGTGAAGTCATGCTCGGTCCCTCCCAGAGGGTGCCCGTGAGCACGAAAATGGAAAGCTTGAATGGTAAAACATGTTTTGAATAGGTGTAGCGTGTTATTGTGGAGGTGATGTTATGTAGTTTTATGCTTCCGCTTAGATCAGAAGGTCCATGCTATGGAGAGATGTTACAGACGGTGGGTACACCATCGACTGCTAAATCAGCAATTGCACTGGTCAACACACTTTTTCTGGCATAAGGTATTCCAACGGTTGTAAGGTGATTTTGGGGTGCTGATTCCAAATCTGGCATCAGTTTTTGTCTATCACATCAGGTTTTTGAGATATCAAATATTGCATTTTCAATAAAAACTGCAGAAGAAAAATATTAAATAAATGTGAATATCTACATAAAATGATATTATAAACACACTATCCTAAAAATACAGCACCATATTTTAACACTAAAGCAGTCACTGACTCGCAACAACTTGCAATCATAAGTGACAGAGTTAATTTCGGGTAATATCAATGAAAATGGGGTATGCCGATAGCATAAAAATGAGATGTGATAGAGCAAATCTGAGATCAGATTTGGAATCAGCACCCTGAAATAGTCTAAAACAGCTGCAAAAGTCCAGGCCAGAAAAACATCTTTTTTTTGTTGACCAGTGTTATTACCTTGAGTTCGTGTGTGTATCTTAAAGAGCCTGGATACACACATGCAATGCCTTAAAACCACTATAACAAAACCTCTTGTTTAATCTTGCCTCTGCACACAGACTAAATAACATGCACTGATGCACATTGACTGAATCTTCATAGCACAACCGCTGTAGAGCAAAACAGCTTTCCTGTGCACTCCGGACAGCCATTTGCAATTGTAAACACCCTGTAAATTCATCTGTAAATACATTTTACAATTACAAGGGGTATTTTTTTATTATTGTTATTCAAACAGATTGTGTGGAAGTGGCAATAGGATGATATGCATTGCACAAGTAGAAACTATCTCCTGTTTACACTGCCAGGGCAAGTGCCATTAAGAAGCGCCTGTTACGGATAACATGATGCACAACTCGGTGCCACGGTGGTGAGATGTAAACTACCTCGCCTGGTATGCAAGAGGTCGTGGATTCGATCCCGACCCAGACGCCTGTATATTTGGAGTTTGCGTGTCTCTCTCCGTTTTCACTTAGATTTTTCTCCGGTTCCTTCAGTTTTTTTCCTCCCCACATTTAGAAACATACATTTATAAGTTTGCAATAAGTTTCCACGTGGTAATCCACTTCGTTCAGCTGTGATTTGTGGCCAGCTACATAGCTCGGTGGGCCTTACCTGGTTAAATAAAGAAATAGTTTAGTTTAGTTTTGACCAACGCCAATATTTTCCCCAGCACTGGAGTTGACCGTACCACGCAGCAGGTACCTGGTTGCAAGCTAATTCAACCAAAGAGAGGCCACAGGCTAAATTCATCTACCAACTGCCACCGATGTTGGACATATGGTCCGCAGTAAACCTTGGTCACTGTGACTGTGGTAGCGGTGTGTGTTAACCGCAATGCCACCGCTTCACTGCGCACGCGCAGCTGATGCCGGTTATTGCTGCTACGCGTGTCTTGCTCGTGTGCACCGCTCGGCAGACCCTGTGCGTGCTTCGTGGGCAGAACAAAAAGTGGTGAACTTATTGTACTCCTCTGTGATTGCACTTAAATACAACTCACTATCTGGTGCACGTTTGCACTTATTTTTTAAATTGTGCTGGGTTCATCAGCATTGTCCGTGTTGTATCAGCAATGTGGCAGTGGGTCAGTGTACATTGGAATTAAGCATTTCACGGTGTCTCCCCTTTGTCCCGGCTTATATGTCTTTGTGTGCCCGCTTCTCTCCCCACGCCTTCACTTGTCTAACAGCGTCTTAGGTAGCCTGCGCGTGTCTCCCCATGCCAATGTGTGGCCTCCCTGGCAGTCTGCGTATGACTCCCGTGTCCTCAGCCTGACATCAAGACTCTCTCCCGGCATGCCTTTAGACCCCTCCATGCATCCCAAAGCCTCTCTATCACTGTGGAACAATCCAAGCAACATCATTAGAATGATCAGTTGTAGAGGTGATGTTTTCATGCAGCTCTTGTTAAATCGTTTACATATTCACTCCGTTGTGAGCTATTCAGGTTTGTTGACTGTGATTCTGAAAACTACATTCACCACTTTGTATGAAGGCAATTTGTGTAGACTTACACTATCCAGAAGCAGTGACGTACATGTTGACTTGTCTCAAATACCGGCTTTTTAATGTTTGGCCGTGACTTAAATTTTGATATAAATAGTGCACATTTGTAGAATTGAAACTTGGCACTGAGAGCGACAAGCTTTTAATCACGACACGACTTTAAATCCCGATCATGAGTGACAGCCTCACAATCCCTGTGAGATCATGGAAATGAATAGCACCTTGATAATGCGAGTTGGTAGGAAGTCAGAAATTGTTAGCCCATGGATGAACTGATCCACTTTCGGGTCGTTGAAATATCCATCGCTGGCTGCAAACCGTCAACAGCAATGAGCACTGCTGCCCATCGCACACTTGAGCATGGAAACACTTTGGGCCAGATTCCCACCTTGACAAATTGTCTGCAACACTTCATCGATTTGCCCAGATATTGATACAGAGACCTCGGAGCATTTTGACATAAACTGACGGAAATTTACATTTGTCAATAACAGAATCTGGCCCTTTGACTTTGTGCTGTTGTATACTCTTGAAATTGTGTCTCTATATGCACATATATACTGCGTCCTCAAAGGCTTGTTGGCACAGACTTTGTGCTCGACTTACTCGCCCGTCTTGTAATTTACATCACACATACAATACGCGTTGGTCTTTTATATCATTTAAATACAACCTAATCTCAAGGTTATTTCAAGAGCAGTCGGCATATATGCTTTATAAAGGGAAATCGACAGATGGGCTTTTTATAACCCTTCAAATAATTAAACGTACAAACCTCTGTTAGAAAAACTGTCAAATCTAAACACTTAAATAGGTTTGTATATACGATGTCAATTTTAAATGTTACTTGTTCGTAGATTATTTGGTAATGTTCGATGTGGATGCCGCTGGTCACGGCACACACGCACAGCATCATGTGAGGCACCTCGACTGATGTGTGTCAGGCAGCAAAATGAGCCGCAGTGGTTGGGTGACACAGCAGACTGCTCCAGCTAATGGTTGAATCATTTATCCGTTAAATGTAGCATGCCGTACGGACAATCACCGGGCGAGGAGAGCTTGTGATGGGCTATGCAGCCTCCGTAATTGTCAATGTGACATTAATGATGAACCACTTTCTACACCATACTGCGTATAGTCTTATCGAGCAGTGCAGATTTTCTTTTTAATCTCGCAAACATGATACACATCGGCATTTAATGATGCGCAGTTATGGAATGTCCTTTACCCTGGTGAGGGTCAATATTCATTTTAAGTGGACACTAGACCATAATTACTCAATTATGTGTTATTTGCTATTGCTTTAGTTGTAATGTACACATGTGGACTACAGTCTTGGTTGTGACTGGCACACATATGCCTGGCATGTTGAACGGCATTGCACCACCGTTAAAGTAAACGTTACATCACGTGGCACGATGCAGTCATTCCCAGGCTGTTGCTGCCACCAACACTTATAAACAGCCTGCCTCGGCAGATTTCCCCCTCTTTTTTAACCTGAAGAAGATCACTTGTGTTGCGATCGAAACGTCGTGATATCGTTAATATTTTGATTATTTTTTCTCTCTACGTGGCTTTACCGAAAGACCCAAAGAATGTGTCCCTTGGATGTTTATGAAAGGCACTAATATAATAATGGTTGCCAGGAAATTTCGGCAGATTGTGCAAGCAGTTTTTTTCTTTGCACATTTAAACAATTAGTGTATTGAATGGCGGGTAACTGCAGGAATCCGTGGAACAAAAGTGTGAATGTCAATTTCCGTCAAGACTTAGGGACTGACTTTGATTATCTATGATCGATTGCCAGCTCTTCAGAGGACCAGCAGAAAGCACAGTGTCCAGTGAAAGCCTTTTCTGCTTGCCAAGATGATAATTCCACCTGGGCTCAAGCGTGACCCAAGAGAGCATAATCTGCCAGGGCTGGATTTCCCATTGGCCTGAGCTGGCTGCTGTTTCATTAGCCCATGTTCATGGTGTGGGTGGAACACTGGCCCGCATATCAAAACGGATGTGTCTCTAAAAAGCCCATCGTACGAGCCTGTGAAACAATTTTAATGCAATATAATATATATACTGCCATTTATTAATCCACTGCTGGATGATAACCTCCAAACCTTTCGATCATGGGGGTTGTTTGGCTATACTTTGCCATGCTGGTTGGTGGAGGGTGTGCCCAGGATCAGTTCAGGCATCACTCTTAACTGCTGTTAGCCATGACCAGCAAGTTAACTTGTGTCACCTGGGATCGGAGTGCATTGCACTAACCACTGCTTGGCCGTTGTCAACGGATCAGTGCATTCATCAGCTGGATTGCAGCTGTAGCCGGAGCAAGCTAATATCCCCATTACTATGGGAGGAGCTCGCTTGCTGCTAAGGTTTATCATCGGATGGAAAGGATTTAAGGCTGTTTTAACATTTTAGGCTGTGTCACATACAATTAAAAAAATGCCAAATATTTACCATTTATGTTTCCAGAAAATGCTCACTGAGTCTCCAATCTTTTTTCAGGAGGGTCCTGCACTGGGATGTTTGACTAGTTCCATTAATTGACATTTGAGTGTTTAATGAGTGACTTAATACTTCATTATCATCGTTGTTTATTGTTTGACTTAGAGCCGCATTAATGAGCGTTTGGCATATGGGAGAAAATCATTGTACCAGGAGAAAGAATTACTTGCACGAGAGAGCAACTCGCAATACTGCCGGAACATTCTGTCCACTTTGCACTCCTATGTCTACAACATACCCTGTTTGTCATCCATTCAACTACTAACCAGGTTCAAACCCTCCTCTTCTTGGTTTTTTCGGTAAAGTCACGTAGAAGGGAAGTAATAAAATAATAAAAATAATAAAACATAATAAAATAATTCTCACGAAGTTTCGGCCACAACGCAAGCAGCCGTCTTCAGGTGAAACCAGGTCTGTCGAGGCGACAGCGT
>CM025618.2:1990628-2011972 GCA_014621495.2 Entosphenus tridentatus
TTTGCTGATGGCCTTGTAGTCTGGTTCGTACGTGGTGAGGTTGAGCTCCATGCAGGCGTTGAGGCCCCGTGATCCGTGAAATTTATCTTCAAAACTAATTTCTGTTTACTTTAAAATGACACAGTATTATTAAGCAATATCACAAGTATTTTAAAATCAGTTCGAAACTTATTTTTTTTTCAACTCAAAATTGTCTGGGAGCCATATGCCGTCACCAGAAGAGCCATATATGGCTCGCGAGCCATAGGTTCCCGACCGCTGGTGTAGTGTATAGTAGGGTTTCGTGTATAGTGCAGTGTATAATCGTATATAGTAGTGTAGTGTATAGAAGGGTTTAGTAGTGTAGTGTGTAGTGTATAGTAGGGTATAGTCTCGTCTCTAGTGTATAGTATAGTGTATAGTGTAGTGTGTAGTTTAGTGTATAGTGTAGTGTATAGTAGGGTATAGGAGTGTAGAGTGTAGCGTATAGTAGTGTATATTAGTGTATAGTAGTGTGTAGTGTATATATTTAATCGCCAGTTTCGCCTTAATGAGTGGTGTGTTGAATGAGTGCCACCGACTTTCGTTATCACGGTGGCTTTATGGTTATGTATCGTCTTGTTTATCTCACTCAGTAGCTTCTTTAACAAGTGTGAGGCCAAGCCCAATTAAGGTCCTTTTAATAAAGGAACAACCCAATGGGTTTGTGTGCTGAAGTTTTGATGTGGATGTGCCTGTAGACAGCTGATAGTGTTGAAAGTCTTACACGTTAACGTAGCCACAGATCTTGCGACGGCAACACTTTCACGTTTACAAATGCGACGTGTTTCATACGATTTCATGTCAACGTGTACAAATCCGGAGTTTCCCCTCTGAGCCCTCGTCCATGTAGTAGCCAAGGGCTGCGTGGCATTGTTGTGGTTGTTGTAGTTTTAATCTTTTCCCTATCGCCACGTGTTTGTTCCTTGTGCAAGAGAAGCTGTTTGCAAGCCGTCACCTGAATCCGATTTAGACGAACGCCCTTGGAATACGTAAGCAATCGTAACACTAATTGCAGCACTTTTAAAGTTTATTTTTTAAAAAAGTTTTGTTAGACTATACACGCCGTGTACTGTACACAAAACGCACTGTACACACAATGTACAGTCTGTACAGTGAATACAGTGCAACTGTACGTACAGTACTGTACACGTTCGTGTTGAGTTTTGTAATGGAGGCTCATGCCCCCCTCCTCCTTTGTGTTCAGTCGTTGTGTCAAAGCATGGGGGGGGGGGGGGGGGTTTGACCATCCTTCACCACGCCTGTCAGGGTTGGTTGGTGAAAGGGCTGGAGGTGGTGGTGGGGGGGAGGTTACGGCAGGACCCTGTTGAGTTATCACTCGACGCTGATGTTCGCCGTGGCAGGGAATCGAACTCAGGTGTGCAGGATTCGTAGCGCGGGTGTGCGCTAACGCGTGCGCCACCGCTCCTCCATACGGAGTTACACGTCGGCGATGCAACGTGGTCATCACACGCGCGCGCCCTCTTCCTGGCAAAGACAAAGGTCCCCCGTGTAGCCTGCAACCGAGTGTTGGGACAAGTGCTGTTAGCGTGTAGAACCTTGTGAAGGCCGGCACGGAAACACATGGGGGGGGGGGGGGTGACCAGCACCACGCCCGGCCACCTTTGTCTCCCCAGTGGCGATGTTTACACACAGCACCAGGTACTCATTTGAGGCTGAGTCGTCCTAGGGGAGGCCAAAGGACCGGTTCAGACAATCGTCGCCGGTCTTGGCTGTGAGTGGGAACTGGGTCAGTGCGCTGACCAGTGTACTACCGCTCCCCACACACGCACACGATTGCTGCCATGGGATGCCCAGGCTTAACTTATAGAACACACGACTTGACAACAATTCACGCTCACTGCAAGGTATCAAGTCTGCATTCACCACACGCGCATTGTCCTTGCATCTGAACGACGGTACACGAGAGACGGCCGTCTCTGTGGCCTCGTCTCAAAAGTGTTGGACCAGAGAACGCCAAAAGGCGAATTCTACAAAGGTAATTAAAATATTACTACTGGCTCAAGTTGAGCAGTTGTAGATAAAGACTGCCGTGGTGAACTTGACTCCCGTGGTGAACTGAACTAACGTGGTAAACTGGACTCCCATGGTGAACTGTACTCTCGTGGTGAACTGGACTCCCATGGTGAACTGGACTCCCATGGTGAACTGGACTCCCATGGTGAACTGGACTCCCATGGTGAACTGGACTCCCATGGTGAACTGGACTCCCATGGTGAACTGGACTCCCGTGTTGAACTGGACTCCCGTGTTGAACTGGACTCCCATGGTGAACTGGACTCCCATGTTGAACTGGACTCCCATGTTGAACTGGACTCCCATGGTGAACTGGACTCCCATGGTGAACTGGACTCCCATGGTGAACTGGACTCCCATGGTGAACTGGACTCCCATGGTGAACTTGACTCCCGTGTTGAACTAGACTCCCGTGTTGAACTAGACTCCCATGGTGAACTGGACTCCCATGGTGAACTGGACTTCCATGTTGAACTGGACTCCCATGGTGAACTGGACTCCCATGGTGAACTGGACTCCCATGGTGAACTGGACTCCCATGGTGAACTGGACTCCCATGTTGAACTAGACTCCCGTGTTGAACTGGACTCCCAATGGTCAGGAGTCGGCAAACTAAATAATTCGGTAAAAAAAGATTTCAAGAGCCGCAATGCAGTGTGTGGTGAATCCGAGACGGTGTGGTCCTTAATAAATAACGGCACGAAGCAGCACTCTTTAAAGAGCCACCGCATGAGAGCTGGAGGCACAAGGTGCCGACCCCTTTGCCCGATACAGATTATTAATTAGATTTAACAACTGATTTGGGTTTTAGAACTGGGAACCTTCCGATTGTCAATCATAAAGCATCGTCAAAATGTCATTTATAACCCTTTGTCGTGCAACTGCCAGGTGAATGGTTTCCCCACGCCATGTCAGCCGTGAGGGTTATTTGGTCATACTTCCCCATTCTGGTGAGTGTGCGGGTTTGGTAAAGGGGAGTCACTCAAGGCGGGGACACAGATCGCTTTCCACGAATTTTGGCCATGGTCGGGAATCGAACTTGGGTAGCCAGATTTAGAGTGCCACTGCTAAATTCCACAATAGAAATTGAATGGAAAAGTCACATTGTCATATTCTTAGATGTGATTTCGAATATAACAAACCGTGGCAATGGTGGTTTAATATTATATGTTAATCTGCTTTACTTTTAATCCTCTTAAGTACTGGACGAGCAATAATCCCACCGACAGTTGTATATTGCGTTGCGTCATCTAACAGGTTGTGCATGCACATTAGGGGGTGGAAGGAATGGGCACAGTGATTCCGTGAAACAACATTGAATTTACAAAATTACGCTTCCAAATTTGTCCAAGGAGGACAATTACTTGGCATATTTATTGTTTTCAGGTAATAGAAGGTCAATCTGTGACTAACCATTCTTAAGTAACCACTCACAGCCACCAAACATTACCAATGAACGAATGCATTAAGGCCTCTTCATACTGACTCCACGAAGATATATCCTTGTTTATCTTCTTAATAAGTCGTGAATGTAATACCGGTACTTTGAGTTACGTCTGTTTCTTCATGCTTAACAATCTCTTCAAACATTGCAACCAAGTTGGACGACTTAAAATGACTGTGCCAGAGGTGGCTGGGTGACCCAGTGGCCCTAGCACTGAGCTGCCATCCCGGAGAGCCTGGATTTTAATCCGCGCGGTCACACGTGATTCAACCGCGTTCTCAAGCCTCCGGAGTTAATGGTCTCCGCCCAGTCGACATGATGCATTACATTTGGGTGTTTTAATACAGCGATATTTCAGCCCGGAGTATGAGAAGTATCAACTGTACTGCCATGCGATAAACATCTCTGCATTAAATGTCGATTTAAAGCTTTCGTGACTGCAGGGATTCATATTCTTGGTTCTTTCGGTAGAGTCACGTAGAAGGGAAATAATAAAATAATACAAAATAAAACTATACAATTCTCACAACGTTTCGATTGCAATACAAGCAATCATCATCAGGTGTGAAATATACAGCAAGAAAATTTGAAAAAAAAAATTCTTGCTGTGGTTTTCACACCTGATGATGATTGCTTGTGTTGTAATCGAAACGTCGTGAGAATTGTATAGTTTAATTTTTATTATTGATTATTTCCCTTCTACGTGACTTTACCGAAAGAACAAAGAATATGAATGTCTGCATGAGGTCGTCTGGAAAAGTACAGGTTCCCCTAGTGCGCAGGTAATTAGCTCACGTTTGAAGGTAGTTCTGTGATCACTCCTTCCATGGGCTGTTCTGTAACACAGAGTTAATGTGCTGCTCGGACAGAGTTCTATTGTTCTTTCACATGATGATAACACAATTGTGAAAAACACATTGGAATAATATATTAGGTAGAAAAAATGGATGCATGTTGACCCGCAAAGCTGTCACTCACCACATGTACTTGCAGCTAGAATATGCCAGGGAATATCCATTGGTAGGCACATCGCTGCCAGGTAGAGTCCCATTTGCGAACACAAAGCAATACACTGCTCTGTTAGAGTCCATCAATATTGATGCCTTTATCTCATTGCATGCTGCTGACAACACGATGTTAATCCAATCGTGGAAAAACTTTTTTTAATGCCTCATCCTGTGATGCCCCCGGCAATAAACACGAAAACAATACACAAATAGAAAACAAACTATTATAGAGCTCTTGCTGTACTACCTTGTTACCTTTCAGACAATGGATCCAGCCGTGTACTCCATGAATTATCCACCAACTCTGCTGCCAAGTCACTGGATTGCAGGCTTGTGCCACTTGCAGTTGGCAGATTGAAGATTAATAATGCAAAAGCAAGCCGTGGTTAGGGATAGATGAGGTGTTGTGAGCTGTCTCTACACTTAATTTGCTATAATTCAAGGAGACAGTGGAAGTACGTACACGTTGAGCCCTTGGCCGTGTAGCTCAGAGGAGCTTTGCCTCTAGACATTTTGAAATCCTTTCATCGCATTCTGAATGTATTCGTCGTCTAATTGTGCGAGCATTCCAAGATGCTGTCAAGCTAAGGCAGGGCGAATTTCAAAGTAGGCTTTGTTTTTAACTGTCACCTATAAAACAGTGAGCATGCATCTTAATCAAGGTGGCGATGCAATTCGCTTGACTCCATCTTTGAATGTTCCAGTAGCAACTTCAGCCGCAATGCACGCACACACACACACCTTGACTGCCCTGTTTCCTCACTCATTGTTCAAACCCTAGGAATACTGAATATTTCCACTGAATATTGTCAATGCAAAATTAGATTTAGCTCATCTTGGGTTGCCCATGGTGAAGTTTTAAAAGCACTCGTGAAAGTAATTTTTTTATGTTTTTCAATCATTCTGCATCTTATGCTTATGTTCTAGTGTGTACAGTGTAAGCTTACAGCACTTGCCCCAACAGTCTGTCAACGCCTATACGGGGATCTTTTTCTTTGACAGTGTAAGCTGTGTACGTCGACTAGTAAATAATAGGATCATGTGTTCCTAATCACCAGGTTGTTTCTTCCTTTCAGTAAAACATTTTGTATAGACCCATTTAAGTAGATATAAAAACAAATCTTTTACAATTTGGGCCTGGTGAAGTGGTTTTCTGTGCGGCACAGGTAGACATTAGTTTGCTGTTTGGTGTCATGTTTACAGTGGGAGCGGGACTGGTAGTAATTGACTGTATCAGGATACAGACAGTGTGTACAAAAGTCAATTCAAAGAAGTGTCCCTTCTCAAACAAGCGCTGTCTGATGCTCGTCTCCCTTGGTGGGCCACCGCTCGTGATGGAAATTCCATATTTCTATGGTAGAGGCCAGTATAGCAATGGCTGTAGATTTCCCACTAAATTGTTTTCTTTACCCCATAATGATGATGATGATGATGGGCTGAGTAGGTTCTATCCTGGGCTACTTACCCATCTCGATGTATCTCCTATCACTTTGCAAAATCATCCCTCGCTTCAAGATTGACGGTAACTTCTGTGCTGATGACACCCAGATCTTAAGCGCCATCGACGCCACAATCCAAACTTCACTGTCCGGTCTGAGATCCCACATTAATGTGGTCTCATCTTGCATTATTGTTCGTAACTTTTGGCTAAATTATGACAATACTTAAGGCCGCCTCCTCATCGATAGATATATATAGTAGACTCCCATTTGAGCGTGCTCCCCCTAAACTCTGTTGACGTTACACTTGCAAAGAGTGCGTGAAACACTGGGAGTCCATTGATCCTGAGCTTTCATTCTCTATCCACATATGGCAACTCGACATGACCTAATATCTCCGGCTACGCAACATCTCCCGCGTCCACTGCTTCCTCTCCCCAGCTCCAACCAAGACTCTCGCCCAACTCTTCCTTATCACATCTCAGATGGCGACTGTAAAACTCCTCGATCGCCTCCCCAAATCCACCACTTCAAAACTGCAGATGATAAAAAAAGCGGTTGTAACACTCGCCAACCGTGCCTGTAAATGTGACCATATCACCACAATACTTAGATCCCTCCACTGGCTTCCAATACAATCTCAAAACAATTTCAATATCTCACTATTCATAAGATCCTTCAAGGACTCACCCCTGCCTGCCTCTACCCTCTCATCTAACCCTACTCCCCTCTAAAGACAAAGATCCCCTGTGGAGCGAAGTGCTGTTAGCGAGCACCTATGAAGGCCGGCACGGTACACGAGGGGCTGGGTGGCCAACACCACGCCCGACCGCCTTTGTCTTCCCAGTGGTGGTGGTTTTACACACCGCACCAGGTACTCATTTGAGGCTGAGTCAATCGAGGAGAGGCCCAGGACGGGTTCAGATAATTAATCGTCACTGGTGTTGGCCGTGAACGGGAATCGAACCTGGCACACTCTATCCAGCAATCAAGGGTTTGTCGGCGCCAGCGTCAATTTTCGCTCAGCGGGAGGTCGCTCCTTCTCTTCTTGCTGCTTCCAAGGTCTGGCATTTCCTTTCCTCGGCCTCCCGTGCTGTTTACACCATGCCCCGGTTGAATTACCTACTTTTTGCTATTTAAAATAATATTATTGCCTTTTTCGCCTGTGATGCGTGTCAAACTCTTTTTATGCGGTTGCATTTGGATGCGATGTAAAATCCAAACTGTAATGTACAGTCAACCTCTTGCTGGAATTTGAGCTCGCAACCTTCTAATTTTGAGTTAAATGCTGTGCCACAGTGCACACCCAAGCCCCAACTATACACCAGAACGCCTGCCTGTATGTGTTTAATGCAGTACATTATGGGATGCACACGTTTGATGATGCCACATTGGTAGTAGGCTTACTGGGCAAATCACTCGGAATGCACCATCCATATCTCGTCGTATCGGAAGATAAGCATGCCTCAGTCTGGTTTGTGCTTGGATGCGTTACCAGCAGGGATGGCCAAGTGTTATAGGCTCCTGTGGGGCTATCTTGTAACTCGCGGGCAGTGCCACAAAATCCATTATTGTATTGTACTATTCTACCACTGCTATGCTCTCTGCCTTAATCAACCTGTACTGACCGGTGTGATGAAGTGCGGTCACATATCATTTCCTCGACCCGCACACGGCGTAGCGGGACCCTCATCCAGCAGTGGATTCGTCCAAGCGGGCTGTACATGTGCAGCGCGTGTGCGTTAGTAGTACGCTACCGTGCAGTGAACTTTTTTGTGGGGAATGCTCGAGTGGACGATTTTCTTTTTAATGACCGCATCGGTAAATTTTTCAAGCGTCACCATCGTAGGTGTGGTTCCACCAGGCGTGTGACATCACCTGCAGCGTGGCGCCACGGTGGGACTGACACGTTGGCACCTGGGAGAACAGCGCACTCCTCTGTGCTGCGTGGCGTTTGAGTGACGGCTGGGTGCACAGGGTGGAGTGGATGATGTGGAAGTGGTTGACAAATGTGGACATTGCAGCGAATTCTACCAGCGTGCCTGCCTCGTTACGTCAACGGTACTTTCTTGTTTAAGAAAGGAATTATTCGTTCTAGGAATGTAATAAGAATGACTGACACTGGTCTCATGTGGGTGATCGAGCGGACAGAAACCCAAAAAGTTTCTGTATCGAAAACCTAGTTTAGATATTTTTAACAAGGCTGGTGGCAAGTAATGTTTAAAATAGTCCTGGGGTGTCACCTTAACCAACCTGCACCGACCAGCGTGGTGAAGTATGGTTAAGCAACCCCATATGACTCTGTATGGGGAGACCTTCATCCAGAAGTGGATTGACAAAGGGCTGTAATTAATTCATTATGCTTTTCACGTGAACATTAAAGTAAGAATGAATTTGGCATATCAGCCTGTGTGTTTAAGTTGCGCGTTTGCTCAGAGTCGCATACAGTTTCCAACTTGAGAGATTATCAACGTACTTTGAGTGCTACTTTGTAGAACGATGACTGTGGTTGTCCATTTGGAAGGACTTGACCTTGCCACAGAAACGTTGAATTTTTACCACTTCCACTTTAGGCGATGAGCAATGCCCTGCACTCATTGAAGTCCCGTCGATATCTCGATCGAGGGCGTTGTTCTGTCGTGAGTCTGAAAGTTTAATTTCTGTCAATTGTATAAAAAAAAGTCTGAGTCAGCATACGCCTGTGTTAGGCGGTACAATTTACTTGTAGTATTTCCATGGAGGCTGCATGTCACCTTCAATTAAATTAACTGAATAAAAACTCATAACCTTTAGCATGCGCCTCAAGTCCTATTTTTTTGTACCTGTACACTGCGTTTTTCGTTCCTTGATCCACAGTTAATTAACTTGTTTGTTTATGCCTGAGGGAGTGTGGGAATAAGATGACTTAATACTGAATTTCAAATAAAACTATAAAATAGGACCTTTTTGTCAGTATCAAAGTATGAAAAAATAAGAATAGGTTTTTACCCTAGATATATAAATGCCCTGTTATTACATTGTCTTTGTACTGTTCGTCTTTTGGCGTTCTCTGGTCTGACACTGGTGAGACTAGGCCATAAAAAAGGCTCTCTCTGGGGTCGGACAATCAGTTTCAAAGACAATGCATCTATTATCAGAGCATGTTTTTTGTTTGCATGTTCACCACAGGTACGTTTGGTTAATGCAGACGTGATTCCTTGAAAAAAAATTCGATTTGGTGTTTTAACATCTTAACACCTGTTTTATTGCCAGAAGGGGCAAAACCTATTCTTGTTTTTTCAAAACTATAAAAGCTAAGACTATTTTTATTTTAGCAGGTAAGGCCCACTGAGTGGAATAGCTCTTTGTCAGAAACGGCCTGGCGACAAATAACACTCTTTGGTTCTTTCGTTAAAGTCACGTAGGTGGAAAAAATATGTATTTTTTGTTATTTTTTAATTTTTACCTACGTTACTTTACTGAAAGAACCAAAGAGTATGGATCCTTGCAGTCACGAAACACTTGGAATCCAGGACAAATAATAGCTCAACGAAGTGGCCAATCACTCTAAATGCGTGATGTTGATTCTAAATGTGAAGGGAAAAACCGGAGGACCCGGAGAAAAATCCACACAACCACGGGGAGAATATTCCAAATATACAGGTGCCAAAGTCAGGATTGAACCCACGACCACATGCATACCAGGCAAGGGAGTTAACATCTTGCCACTGTGGCGAGATGTTAACTATTGACAATTCCAATCACCGATTCTCTCATGTTTATTTAGTAGACATTCTATGGAACATTGCGAGTCCAGTATTTGCCTCTGTATTATTGCGATATCAATGCCTGTCTAATTATACACAAGACAAGTACAAAGATCCCCCGAATAGCCTTGACAGACTGTAGGGGCAAGTGCTGTTAGCGAGCACCTATGAAGGCCGGCAGGGCACACGAGGGGGTGGGTGGCCTGAACATACGTGTCTTCAGTTAATTCCCAACCATTGTGTACAAGATTGATTTCCACACGCAATACATCACGTATATATACTCTTAATATGTTGGCACAGGGGTTGGCGCAGTGCACTATGAACCTAACAACCAGGTGTTGATTCCCGGCCACGGCTATAACACCTGTGGCATGAGATATCTCAACCTGTCCTGGCACGCTGCCACCCCTTCTACCTGCCTTGACCAGAGAGGTGATGTATGGCCAAACAAACTTTCATGGCCAGAATGTACGGAAATGCCATCATCCAGCAGTGAAATGATAAAAGGCTCTTTAAGTTTTCCTCGAATACGGCAATACTGAACAAGTAGCGCTGTCGATATGAGCGTGTTGGCAGCAATGGCTATAGCTCTTTCACTTGACTACTGGCTAGAAATGAAAGTGCCTTTTACCACCTCTTTGAATGGAGTAGCTCTCAAACTGTACTTCCATCTCCGCAGCGAGCGTTCCAACCAACGCTCGATCGCCCGTTTTTAGTTTCCGCAGATATCACTTTTCCTGCGTGCCCACTCGGGGTGGGGGTCGGTGGGGGGGAGGCCTCTTATCGGTTCCTTCCCAGCGATGAAATATAAAGGACGAACGGCAGCAGCTGGCGCGGCCGTGTCGAGCACACCGCGACGAGATGCCGGAGGCCCGCAACTGGAAGCCCTCTGCTCCTGCGCAGCTCGTTACGAGTGGCTTTTTTAAAATCCTTTATATTAAGTTCACTTGCGCGCTTGCTTGCTTACGACCGTGCAAATCTTTCGGTCGTTTTTTAACCCACTTCTCGTGATCCAATCGAGCTGACCATTTTCCACACAAACTCGTTGTGCGTGACAATTAATGTTCGTGAAAATTCTTTTCCAAAATTTGACACTTTTTAGGACAAAAATATTATATTTAATTACCAATTGCTTAATGCTTGTGCTGCAATCATCTGACCCATAGGTGGCAGCCATCTCAAGCCAGAGGACCGAGAGGACTCTAGCCGCCACGCATATAAAGGATTTATAGTGAAAAACTTTGTTTTTACGGGTTAATTTTTTTAATTATAACTTTTCATAATTCCGCTGTTTAACCCCCGGGAAAGCCTCACCCGGGAGCGTAGTCGTGGCATCTCGCCATACGTGTGGCGATGACCCTCATTCACCGTGTAACGGTGCATCCACGTAGATTGCCGCCGGGCAGTGGTGCCGTGAGAACAATCCGGCGACCTTTGGATTGTGTGTTAGCCATTCCACCGCGGAAGCAAAAATGAAAGCAGACGGAAATTGGACGAGTGGTTTGTTTTATTTTTTGGTCTGCCGCAATTTCTCCGGTATCGCACAAACTGGTGCTGTTTTTATCGTGCTCTTGATGTGCAGTCTTGTTGCCAACATCAATAACGGCTGCTTTCACACATCCAGTGTGTGCTTTTCCAAAGTGCAGCTGCTGATTGTGTTTATTGACGCACTTTATACTGTACAAATATTGCCTTATCTCACTCAAGCGGATATGCCAATGGCTGGATAGATAGGAAGGTTGAAGCGGTACACTTGAAGTACACACACATTCCTTCGTTTGTGTGCACAGCTGGCAGAGACTGATTTTTTCTTCTTCTTCTTTTGTACACTATTAGGCATTGTTAAACTAACCCTATGGCCACATCACACATAATGCACCCGATCTCGTCCATCTGACGCTAAGCAGGTTTGTGCCTGGTTAGTGATTGGGTGAGCGACCGTCATGCATTCATCGTCATTACAATCCATGGGCAGGTAACCTGTAGTTGGTGTCCCACTGCACGTTTTTTTATTTGTTTCCACGATCCTTGTGCCAATACGCCCAACTAGTGCGCCACATATTTCCGTCACCAATCTCTTGTGATGTCGTCGTCGTCAAGAAGCCACTCTCAGTTCGGTCTTCCTCTCTTTCCGGTGCGTTCCATTTTCCGAACAGCAACACTTGAAAATAATGTCCTGTTGTTGTCCATCCCACATACGTGTCCTTATAGTGCCAGTTTCCTTCTCATCACTGCCTGCATCGTCAGGTTGTCTTCCTGTGCGTGCAACCTTTTTCTAGCCCCAAAGAGTGACGTTGATGCACCGTCATGCATTACAGGTTTGTCATAGGCTGTGCGGTTACGAGGTGGGCACCAGAGGACCGTGCGGCTTGGCGAAAAACACCACGGCAATCGATTTAGCCCCCATGAGAAACGCTTTGCAACTTGCAGCTGCCCTCGAAAATGTTTTATTAGCGCCCAAATAGCATTACGTTTCGAGCCACACGAGATCACGCGGTGAATCGTGATGTCACTGTCGACTAGCACGAGGACAAATGCTCTTGGTGAAGTCGTGGAGTGTCGAGGTGGCTCAGCGGGGTTTTGTGAGGTCACAAGTAAAAATCCTGGTTGGGGGGGGGTTGGCTCAACCTATCATCTCTCTGGGACCGGTAACATAGTTACCTTTTTTAGATATCATAGATTTGCCCCCGCCAATAGGAACAAGGAATTTACACTGCTGGCTCAGGTTTTGGTCAACAAGAGATCAGCACTTTCTCAATGCCCATTTCAGCAGGAAATCGCTGTTATCTGAAATGTTGTATGTGTATAGCTAGCACTGGGCTGTTCCAGTTGCTCGGTCTGTCTTGGTGTGTGCCCATGCCCGTGCCCCATGCCCTTGCCTCTTGCCCGTGCCCCATGCCCGTGCCCCATGCCCATGCCTCTTGCCTGTGCCCCATGCCCGTGCCCCATGCCCGTGCCCCGTGCCCCGTGCCCCATGCCCCATGCCCATGCCCCATGCCCGTGCCCCTTACCCGTGCTCATACCCTCCCTGTGGCCGCCCCGTGGCTGCAGTGTGGCTCTACAAGGTGGAGGCAGTGCGCGACTACGACGCACCCGACTGTCACTTTGTGAGCTTCCGCACGGGGGACGTACTCTACGTCTACCACATGCTGGCCGGCCGGAGGGACGACCTGTGGGCCGGATCGGTACGCCAACACGTGCGCGCGCACACACGGCAATGCACGTGCGCGCGCACACACATGCGCTCCAACACGTACGCAATTTAACACTTGCTAACAGACACGCCAACGCGTACATCGCGCAACACGCGCTGACACATAGATGCACCAACATGCACGCGCACACCAGCACACACACACACACACCAATACACACACACGTCGACACACACACACCAATACATACACAAGCCAACAAATGCTAAAACAGACACGTCAACACATGCACACACACCTGCCAACACACACAAGCCAACAAAGACGAGCCAACACGCACAAACCAATACGTGTTTATACGCAGACTTGCAAACACCCCCCCCCAGATGTACACACGCCAACACGTGCGAGCACACAAACAAGCCAACACGCGGACAAGCGAACACACCAACAGAGGCTCATAGAGGGTAAGACACAAACGTGGCCAACACGCACGCCATGTGCAAGCAGGCACTTCCTGCACATCTGGTGATGATTAGTAGAAATGCATCTTTTATGTATATAAATGAAGACCTTAATCTGTATGTCTCAAAAGCCTATCGGGTACTTCCCGGCAAGGTAGAAAGCTCAAATTTGGTACTTGGGTAGCTTTTAGGATAAAAACAACAGGGCAAATCTGAAAATCTGTGATTTTTCTATTTTGAAGCCCCCAAATTTCGATTTTAAGTGCCCCATAAACATTTTGTGCGTGTCATTCACAAACCGTTCAAAATATAATATTGCGGGTTTTCGTTTGATAAAGCGTTAAACAGCAAATAATATGAAAACGAGAATAATTTGTGTAATTGGTTTTTTTTATTTATGGTTCAAGCAGGTTTGAACGAAAAAAATACACATTTTATTGTGTTCAAATCTGAATATTTCAAAAACGGTAAAAGATAGGAGAGCTTCCCCTCATCGAGTATTAAGTTAATAAATGTTTGTTCTTTCTAGTGAAAAAATAATGGAATCTTTAAATTGAGCGTTTTCTGACGAATACGTCTCTGAAATCGAATCGTCAACGATTTTATTTTTTTCACGAACATTTTTTTGGGAGTAGTTGTTAGTGGTCTGATTGTAGATAAAATTTGTCAAAAATCATATCAGGTTCATTATTATATTTATTGAAAACTTTTGCCTGGCGAAGACGGGCGTTATGAAATAGTTAAAATATTTGCATACCCTGGACACTTGTGAACGAGATGTTTTATTTATTTGTTTTAGGCCCGATAGTTTTATGGCAAAATTCGTATCATTTTCCCTCCACCACCCGACACAGATGGTCACGTTTACAAACATCTGTACATGCCAACGCGTTGGTCAAATTCTGACCCAAAAAAGTCTCCTCGCTGGTGGCTTTAGACTATTCACGACTGAATTCAGCATCGTCATTTGACGACGTTTTGCTCAAAATACAAATATATGAAACATTTAAAAAAAATCTGGACCGTGTGGGGGATTGCCTTGCACTGGAGTTTAGAAAGCCGCGGTACCGGCGATCCAATCCGTTATGCTCGGGCACTCGTGATGGCATCCATTGTACCTTTTGGGTTTTGCTCAGCGCTAACGCTTTTTTGTGTTTTCCAGGCCGGGTTGCAGTTCGGATATTTTCCTAAAGATGCCGTGAAGGTGATTTTTAAAGAGCCATCAGCCAAAGAAATTAAGAAACCCACCAAGGTAAAAAGCATTTTTTTTACTTGAAACGGTTATAATGGTGTGAGTGTGTATGTACGTGTTTCTTATTCACCTGTGGAAACTACCAAATACCTTCTGTTCAAAGACTTAGTATCGTCCTGTTGTGAATTTTGTATAATTTTCCAACATGAAGTACCATTGCATACGGTAGAAAACGTGGATACTTACTCATGTGTGTGGATAATGCTTAAACTCTAACACAAATATTCCACTAAGAAACCTTTTTTGCTGTACTGCTACCTCCTAATATGACGCTAAAAGGCGCAATCATCATGACCATTGTCTCTATCCGTTGATCATGTACCTCTGTGTAACAAATAATTGATTAAGAAATTCAAATACATCCTTACACTTTGATGGTCTGTTATTAAATAGTCAGTAGCTTGCAAACTAGATGTGTAATTAGTTGGTACCATCTGCAGTGGTAAAACAAGTTTTTTTTTGGATGTATAAAACCATGGGGTGGACGATTGGAGTTGTAGGCGAGTGCTGGTGCAGTGGTTAGAACATTGCGCTATGAACCCGATGAGTTAGATTCCCAGCCATGAGTAACTTCAGTGGTGAGTAATATCAGAATCCATCCTTGGTACCTCCCCCTCATCAGTCCTTCCTAATGAGCTTGGTGAGGTATGGTCCTTACTGACCAGGTGGTGAAGTATGGTCAAACAACACTCAGGATCGACATGATGTGCAGAGGGGGAGACCTTTAGCAATGGTTTAACAAAGGGATTATGCTATTAATTAATTATTAACAATTATTAATGTATTGGTACTATAAAGACATGGCTACTACCTACGTTTTGCAATGATTCATGGACTAATGCAGACTATTTGGAAATCTTTTTAAAGTAATTTGTAGTACATTAATTAAAGTTATCCCTTGCAGTTTACAGATTTCATGTGCCTACCATCCAGTCATCAGAACGCAAAAACATCTGATGATGAAAGTCATGGAAATGATGATCTCCACACGGGAGATCTGGAGCCCACTTTACCTCAAGTTAAAGCTAGCGGTTCAGAAAACCAAATGCCTACAGTACCAAATGAAGAAGAAAATATTTCAAAAGAACACCAGGTTAGCGGAGATACAAGGACTGAAAAAGATAGCAACATGAAGTCCCCTGAAGGAGATGTAAGAGTGGTAACACCAAAGGGACAGCCCTCTAACGTTGACGGTGATGGGAAGCCCTTACCAGTGTTAGCCTCTCATCCTAAAGCCAGTGAAGAAAAATCCCGTAATGATTCTGAAATCGCTCGCGATGCTGAAGTTGACGCAGCTTTGTTTACAGCAGAACATTCTGAAATCGGACAAGGAACCTTAAATGTGGAATCCCCAAGGGAAGCCACATCTGTATCAAACTCATATGCAATTCAAAAGGATGTAGATGCACTTGCATTGAAAGAAGATAACTTGTTTAGCATTGAGAGTTACGAAGATGAAATGACTCCTGAAGACGATGCCTCAAGCGACCTGCCAAAGCTGCAGATCCTATTAACGGAACAAGTCTCGGCGGTCAGTTTAGTTGAACAGCTCCCGACCGAGTTGGTGAAACATGACGAACGTGTGACAAATGAGCGAGAAGTGACAGAGCAGGTCACACACGCATTGAATGAAGGGGAAGAATATAAAGACTTAGCCACATCGGATGGACATGTATTGACTGGGGAGGTGAAACGGAGCAGAGCAAAATTAAAAGATTCGCCAGCAATGTCTGACTTGACAATGACACACGGCCGTGATACATTTTCTCAAGAAGACATTTTTCTTGCTAAATTCAACATTACGAGTGCCGAGGAACAAACTTTAAAAACGGATCCTGTTTTGGAAGAAATTAAAGAGGGAAAAGATGAAAATGTTGATTCCTCCAACATAATTGTTGGAACGGCAGTCACAGAAGGGCAGGACTCTGGTGGCAATGACAGAGACCAAGTCTCAACAGAAGCATCATCAGATGCTGGGGACATCGAACGTAATGACCTCAGGAGGCCTAAACCTGCTCGTAATGATGAGGCTGCAGAAATGTTCACTAAAAATCAGGGTGACGGAATTGCCAGGGAAGATAATGAAAGACCTCTCCAAAATGCAATCCCACTTCCCTTGCCTTCAACGGACATTGGAAAAGACACATTGGAATCCGAAGAAGATGATTTGATTCACATGGAGACTCATGAGGATGAGAATACATTTGTAAAAAATGCTCAAAATGACCTTCCAGAGCTGCAGATCCGTCTAACAGAGGAAATCTCCGCAGCTAAGCCCAGCGAACTGCTCGACACTGAATTGGTGGACACCGTCGAAGATCAGTTAGGCAGTGTCAATGTCACTGCACAGATCACAGACGTGGTAGCTGATGGTGAGAATTACGTGAAGCCTACAAAGTGGGACAAACACATATTTGGCAGTGATGTGCAACAAAAAGCTTCCAAGTTCAAATTCTCACCAGATGATTCAGACGACTCGGACGAAGATGCAAGGTCACATTTGGTAGTGGCAGGCAAAGATGATGCAATGTCCAGTGAAGCAGCTTACCTTGTTAAATTTACAATATCTGGAAATGCTCTCAACCCTGAGCTGAAAAGCACAGATGATGGCGTTGTGACCAAAGACTTAGATTCCGTAAATCGAAACAGTGATGGCGACGAGGACATTTTAAAATTTCCTTTGAAAGAAATGCCAGGTGATCGCCACCATAAATCATCTGATTCCAATTTGGAAAAGGACATAGGTGACAATAAGTTTGCAGGCGAGGTTCACGATGTTACAGAACTTTTGAATATAAGCCCCGAATTGGAAACAAACGTTGTTGCCGAAGCCTCATCAATAAACACTCAGCACTTTGATGTGGAAAAAGCAACACAGCTGAAGGACAGTGGATCTGAAATCAATGACAAGCCTCCTGCAGGAGTAAAATACGAACCTGTAAACGATAAGTCCGAGGTGATCTTGGAGACCAAGGATGTGGCTGAGAAGGTGATGAATAAAGATCGAATGAAGGATGGCACCCTTGAATTTGACAGTAATGTGGAGACCAAGAAGGCTCTTGGAAAGCGGAGCGTGGAACCAGCAGCTGAAGAGCTAGCGGTGCTAACAGCCTCCAGTAACTCGGCAAAGGACAAAGAGGGAGGGTCACAGGTCACGTCCCAAGTGGAGAGAACAGAACCACAATTACATGCCTCCTCACAAGATGTTGAGAAAGTGGACCTGAATGTGGATGTTAACTTGGAACATCTGGTGGAATATCCGGTGACCAATATATCAGAGGCGGCCATTGAGGAGACCGGCAAGTTACCAGAGATGCAGGAAAAGCTAATGGTGCCAAAAGAACTAGTCCGAGATGTGAACGCGGAGGGCAAGCAGGAGGTCCGTGTCGGTGATCCTCAAGCAGGGAATGCATCTCTGCCTATGGAAGCCAAAGCACCATCACAAAGGAAAGATGGAGATCTCGAACTGGAAGAAGGAGAGGCTGGCAATGCAAATAAGTTGTCGATAGAGACTCCTATGCCAATGGAGTCAGGAACGAAGGAGGTAGTTGATCAACGTGATGAGCAGGGAAAGGATCTTCATGCAGGAGTGAAAAGTGATGAAGAGGCTTCTGATCTTAAGGTGGAAGCCATGGTTGTAGATGACAAGAAAGCCATAGACATTCCGACGACTTTAGATTTAAATAGAATTGATGCTACCTCAGAGAAGATGGAACAGAATACAATTTTGGAAAATAACTTGGAGATGGATACGAATATTGGAAACGCTACATTAAATGTGGATAAGGGTCTGGGTGTAGGTGACAAGAAAGATAAAGAATCTCTGGTGCCTATAGATGTAAATAAACTGGATGCTACCTCAGAGAAAGTGGCGCAGAGAACAACTTTGGGAAATAACTTGGAGGTGGATGAGAATATTGAAAACATTACATTAAACGTGAACAAAAGCCTGGACGGAGATGGTAGAGCTGTGGTCGGGGACACCCTTGAGGAAAACAAAATTGGAAATGATGTGCATTTAGAGAAGCTTAACAAAGGTGAGGTGGATTCTTTGGTGGAAGCCACCATTGGAAATGGTAAAGAAATGGGGTCTTTTAAGGAGATCAATCCTCTGTTCAAAGAAAGCGGTGATGATGTCAAACCATTAGCAGAAGATGAGCCACTCCAGGGCTCAATGAGGGAAATAACTGAAACCTTCACACCTGTGAACAGGCAGCATGCAAAAGCGGAGAGCAAATTCGCTGAGGGAAATAAAGTGCCCACAGGAGATCTAACGACCAAAGAGGATGTGACCCAAAAGGAAATGACTGAACAAGTAAATGAGAAACTGCATGCAGAACGCTTGGCGATCGAGGAAGCAGTCGCCAACGTAAATGTCGAGATCAGCAAAGCGATGGCCGACGGTAATGTACAGCTAAAGACTGCCCTTGACAAGAAGTATATGGAGTTGAAAGAATCTAGAGCTGCGATGGATTCAAAGATGAAGAGCCCAAATGAAGAATTAACCGAGTCCAAAGGAAGAATGGAAAAGCGTGACGATTTAAGAGGTGTGTCGATGGAGAGGAGTCTGAAAGTGGAGAAAAAAGATTACTCAAATTTAGTAAAGGCCAATTCAATCGAAGAAAATCTGAATATGATAGATGCTGAAAGTAAAACACCAGCAGGCTCTACGGAGCCTGTGAAAGAGACGGTTGATACAAATGGAACACAGGAAGAAAACAATGGAAAGAAAGGGCAAGCAATGGATGAGGCAAAGATAATGTCAACCAAACAAGCGAAGATTATCGACAAAGAGGTGTCAAATGATGATGCTTACCAGAGTTTGATCCATACAGATCCTTTGCATAAAGAGCTTCGTGAAAAAGTGTCTGAGGTTTCCAAAGAGCCGGTCAAGGAAGATGTGGACCCCAAGGGAATAGTCGCGAAGAGAAATGAAGCCGCCAATGAACAACACTCTGATATGAAGGACACGGACAAGGGTGGTGCGGGCTTAATTTATTCTCAGGATGAGGAGCAGTTACTGATAAAGGAAGCCAAATCTCAGCTAATTTTCGAGCTGAAAAAGGCATTGACTGAGGGAGATGAAGGGCTGACGAAAGTGTTGGGCAAGGAAGATTCAGAAATAATGGACGCAGTCTCCAAAATAAACTTGCAGTTAGAGAAGGCTCTCGTTGGTAACAATGGTGCAATTGCTGAAGCCTCACATGGTCACCATACACTTATGAACCCAGAAGTGAAGATTGTGGAAGATGTCAAATTAAATGAAGATTTGAAAGAGGCAGCTCTTGGATCGGAAGAATTGGAGAAAATAAATGAGACTGCACATTTGTTGAAATATGTCAGTGAAGATTATGACCTAGATGAAGATAACATTAGAAAGAACAACGCTTCTTTGACAGAGGAAGATGCAAAGGCCGTGGTAGACACAGAGAAAGAGGGACCGAAGGAGAGTGGAATGCTTGAGCGAGAGAAACAAAACAAGTATGCGGAGAGTGAAAATGAGATAAGTGAGGCTAAAGGGAAGTTAATCTTAGCAATAAACAAGGTAATTGCAGGGGAAGATGAGAAGCTAAATGAAGCGCTCAAATCCGAATATCTGGAGATACGTGATGCGAAATCCGAGATGGATGTAAATGTCAACAAAAAACGGTTGGAACTCGACGACCGGGAGGGAAAAGATGCGAATGTGGAACCTGAGAAGAACGAAAATTTATATGTTGCTAAATCCACTGCCGCAGATGAGAAGAACGGAATGCTTGAGCGGGAGAAACGAAGAATCTATGCGAAGGGTGAAGATGAGATCAGTGAAGCAAAAGAGAAGTTAATTTTAGCAGTAAACAAGGGGATTTCAGGGGAAGATGAGAGGCTACATAGTGCACTCAATTCTGAATATCTGGAGATGCGGGACGCTAAAGCCGAGATGGATTTAACTGTCAGCAAGAAACGCTTGGAACTCGACGACCATGAGGAAAAAGATGCAAATATGGAACCTGAGGAGGACAATTCAGACGTGGCTAAACCCACTGCCGCAGATGAGCAAAGTGGAATACTTCAGCGGGAGAAACGAAGCAACTATGCGGAGGGTGAAAATAAGATGAATGAAGCGAAAGAGAAGTTAATTTTAGCAGTAAATGACGGAATTGCAGGGAAAGATAAGAAGCTACATGATGCGCTCAATTATGAATATCTTGAGATGCGTGACGCTAAAGCCGTGATGGATGTAAATGTCAACAAGAAACACTTGGAACTCATCGACCAGGAGGAAAAAGATGCAAATATGGAACCTGACAAGAACGAAAATTCATATGTTGCTAAACCCACTGTCGCAGATGAGAAGAATGGAATGCTTGAGCAGAAGAAACTAATCAACTATGTGGAGGGTGAAAATGAGATCAGTAAAGCAAAAGAGAAGTTAATTTTTGCAGTAAATGAGGGAATTGCAGGGAAAGATGAAAGGCTACATGATGCACTCAATTCTGAATATATGGAGATGCGTGACTCTAAAGCTGAGATGGATTTAAATGTCAATAATAAACGCTTAGATCTTAACGACCGGGAGGGAAAAGATGTGAATGTGAAACCTGAGAAGGAGGCAAATTCAGATGTGGCTAAACCAACTGCCGGAGAAGAGCAGAGTGGAATGCTTGAGAGACTGAAAATAAACAACTTTGCAGGAGGTGAAAATGAGATAAGTGAAGCTAAAGAGAAGTTAATTGAAGCAATAAACAAGGGAATTGCAGGGGAAGATGAGAGGCTACATGATGCACTCAATTCTGAAT
>CM025618.2:2012673-2036055 GCA_014621495.2 Entosphenus tridentatus
GAGATGCGTGACGCTAAAGCCGAGATGGATTTAAATGTCAACAAGAAACACTTGGAACTCGACGACCAGGAGGGAAAAGATGCGAATGTGGAACTTGACAAGAACGAAAATTCATATGTTGCTAAACCCACTATCACAGATGAGAAGAATGGAATGCTTGAGCAGGAGAAACGAAGAATCTATGCGGAGGGTGAAGATGAGATCAGTGAAGCAAAAGACAAGTTAATTTTAGCAGTAAACAAGGGGATTTCAGGGGAAGATGAGAGGCTACATAATGCACTCAATTCTGAATATTTTGAGATGCGGGACGCTAAAGCCGAGATGGATTTAACTGTCAGCAAGAAACGCTTGGAACTCGACGACCAGGAGGAAAAAGATGCGAATATGGAACCTGACAAGAACGAAAATTCATATGTTGCTAAACCCACTGTCGCAGATGAGAAGAATGGAATGCTTGAGCAGGAGAAACTAAGCAACTATTCGGAGGATGAAAATGAGATCAATGAAGCAAAAGACAAGTTAATTTTAGCAGTAAATAAGGGGATTTCAGGGGAAGATGAGAGGCTACATAATGCACTCAATTCTGAATATCTCGAGATGCGTGATGCTAAAGCGGAGATGGATTTAAATATCAACAAGAAACACTTGGAACTCGACGACCAGGAGGGAAAAGATGCGAATGTGGAACTTGAGGAGGGAAATTCAGACGTAGCTAAACCAACTGTCGGAGAAGAGCAGAGTGGAATGCTTGAGCGGGAGAAACAAAGCAACTATGCGGAGGGTGAAAATGAGATCAGTGAAGCGAATGAGAAGTTAATTTTAGCAGTAAACAAGGGGATTTCAGGGGAAGATGAGAGGCTACATGATGCACTCAATTCTGAATATCTCGAGATGCGTGACGCTAAAGCCGGGATGGATTTAAATGTCAACAAGAAACGCTTAGATCTTAACGACCGGGAGGGAAAAGATGTGAATGTGGAACTTGAGAAGGAGGCAAATTCAGACGTAGCTAAACCCACTGCCGGAGAAGAGCAGAGTGGAATGCTTGAGCGAAAGAAACAAAACAAGTATGCGGAGAGTGAAAATGAGATAAGCGAAGCTAAAGGGAAGTTAATCTTAGCAATTAACAAGGCAATTGCAGGGGAAGACGAGAGGCTACATGATGCGCTCAATTCTAAATATCTTGAAATACGTGAGGCTAAAGTTCAGATGGATTTAAATGTCGTCAAGAAACCCTTGGAACTTAACGACCATGGGGAGAAGGATATTGCACCGGAGTTGAAAGAAATTTTGGACAAAACTAAGCCCTCTGCCACAGAGAAAGTTACCGAAGGAAATGACAGTCATGAAGATGATGTAGCAGGCACACTGCAAAATAAGGATGTAGCTCAAAATATTGAGATTCGGGAAGCCGCAGCCAGGGTGCGTTTAACAATGAAGAGAGCCTTGGCAGTTGATGGTGAAGTGTCACCTGCTGACTTTAAAGGTGATGTAGCCATGCAAAAAGAAAAGTCTCAGCTAGATTCTGAGCTGGAGAACGCCTGGTACCAGGTGGATGACGAGTTGAAGGATAAAGAGGATTTAGATGATGGTGATGCAAACGATGAAGCTGAGCAGACCGTTGTGACAAAGGAACGTATTAAGGTGAGGCTCTCTCAAAGCAAGCACGGGGCAGGGATAAAGGAGACACAGCTGGAGAAAAACGCCAATCATGAAGAGGATCTGTCAGGAAAAGAGGGGATGTCGGAAAAAGATGTGCCTACAAAGCAGTCTACTTCAGATGTTAGAATAAGAGAAGATTTGAAAATAAAACAATTTGCAAACAATGCAGATCTAGAGATACTCGCCGAGCAGGGAAATGAAAATGTGGTAAAAAGTGAGGATCTCGCTCGTGATGAGGAAGGTAATGAGGAGCCTGAGGAGGAGGAGGAGGAGGAGCAGGTGGATAAAGAGGAAGTGGACAAACTCACGGAGAAAGATCTAAAAGGACGAGTAGAGTTGAACGATGATGAAGATTTTGAGGATACTTGGGAACTAGAGGAAGAAGAGACGGATCCTGAACCGGCTGATGAAGAATTATATTATTTGGATGATGAGGAACAGGAGGATCAAAAGCCTGTGGAAGAGGAGGAAAAAAAAGAGGAGGAAGATGAGGATAAACTAGAGGCCCCTGAAGATGAGGAAGTTAAAGCAGATGACCCACTAAATGATTTCGATGAAGAACTTGATGATGACGATGAGAGTGATGGTCATCGTGTAGATGATAACATGACAAATGAAATGGATGACCTATCGGAGACTGAACTCCTTGAAGATGAAAATGCCCTTGCATTTGAAGTAGGTGATGATATCTACCTCAAAACTGATCAATCCGGAAGTGATGAGAATATCTCACAAATTACAACTGCAGAAGAAGAAGTGTACCCAGATGTTCTGGAACAGACGGACCTGGGAAATGAACAAAACGTGTCTGCAGAAGATAATATTATGAAGGAAGATATTGAAACCCTGCTAGACGTAGATGATGCCCATGCTGACGAGAAGAGGAGAGTGCCCACGGGTAGCTCCGACTTTGAAAACGATGGGTCTGAAGGTCCATCCCCAAAACGAGATGACGGCCCGCCCGAATTTGAGCAGACGGTGGTGGAGGATTACTTGAGCGAGGAGCGCCAGTCTCGCTTGCGCCGGATTCTCAGGGAGACAAAGCTGAGCGCGCTGGAGGACCGGCTGCGTGCGTTCGAACGAGATCTCGCCGACAGCAAGATGAGGGCCGAGGGCACAATGGAGGACGTCGAGAAGAGCCTGGACTCTGTGATGGACAGGCACGAGGGCAGGGTCCTGCAGTGGCTCCAAGAGGTACTGGAAGATGTCGGCAAGCAGCATGAGGAGGCTGAGGAGGGACAGGACCTGGAGGAGGAGGAGGAGTCTGAGGAGGCGTACGAGGAGTGGGTGGAGGTTTTCAATGACGTGCAGGATGTCGTCTTCACCATGAGGAAGCGTTTCTCCATGAGCATGGAGAGTGTACCCATAGCTCCGGGGGCAAAGGTCAAGGTTAAAGTGGTTCAAGGTGAGATGACGCAGCACGCACGAGAGTTGCTGACCTCTAATCTCAGTTCCCCATAACGTATTTTCTGTTCTATTCAATCAAAACAATTCTGTCTTCTCACACATCTTCCCATCAGTCTTGGCACAGTGGGAGCTCCCTCATCCCTGAATAATCTAGGGTCACATCCCCATTTTGACGAAACTGCCAAGACGTTTGGAAAGTTGGTCCATTTGGAAAACGCGCGGATGTTTCCATCGGTGTATTTCCATAAAAAAATCTTAGAAAAAGGATCAATCATCAAGATGAAAATCTGGCCCGATATTTGGTACATACTTTAATGCAGGAATATATATATGGATATTCATTAGCTTGAACACATTGCAATATTATGAACATGTTATGTTGGCATAGTGTTTCGCTATACCTTTGCACACTGAATCCAAATTAAACCATACTCTTGGTATTTTTCTTGTCAGTTGTGTTAATTGATGCAATACTTAAAGTATGCATTCAAAATAATTTACAACGGAGGTGGATGGCTCGGAGGTTGGTGCCGAGCCTCTACCGCTCAGTGCCGGATTAAAATCTTGGCATTCATCGGTGATTAAACTGAGTTCTTAAGTGTCCGTGAGTTGGAAACTTCGGATGCAAGCAGAGCCGGCCCTACTCCCAAAGGAGCTGCAGCTGCCACCGTTTTGATGAAGCGAATCTGCACTGTTATTGCCATAGAGTTTGAGGTAACGCTGTGGTGTTCTTTTAGAAAAAAAAATTAAGCGATCGGACATTTTATTTGCTGCAGACAAATTTTCCTGGCTCCCGTCGGACAAAAACGGCACGTTGCCGGATCTCATCCTGCGAATGGATTCTGCCTTCCTCTACGTCAGGGCCTATGTACTTCCGTCACTGGGATCGCTGCTTGGAATGGTGAGCTTGACAACCCTGATCACCTTGTTTTTTATAACGACAGCCCTCGACACGCTCCTCACAGATCCATCGGTGGCCGTTCAGTGACCTCACCCCATAAACCTAAATCCAAACGCACGCAACGGCTCCCCCAGGCAGTCGTTGCATTGCACAGCAGCCCTGTACGTCATATGCAGTGCCTGTCACCATCAGTGTCCCGCAGGTTTATGGGTCAGTCTGAATACGATCTTGTAAATAATGTTGAGCGAGCTATTAGCCCTGTTTTTCCCGAGCCACCATAAAGGTCACTTCCCCACAAGCAATGGGATAACTTAAATGAAAATCAAACTCACCATGGCAGCTGCAGTCACCTTTTCCACAGATGTAAAATTATAGAATCACACAAATGTGACTGTGATTGCATTGGAGTAGACAGTGCAATCACATTGTGAGTCTGTGGATCACTGCGTGGGGCAGTTTAAAAACTGGTCATGATAAAACATTTTGTAAAACTGTATTTCTCATCATGCGCTGTGGTCTAAGTTCTTTGAGCTAAGGCACTCTATAAATATAAAATAAGAATAAGATGGCAAGTGCAGTCATTTTAACATTATGAGCAAGTGCAGTCACAGACTCTTTTATCCACTCTCCCTCTGGCGCCATTTCCCGAAACGTCGCCTGTAACGTGTTTTTTATTTTAAGGCCACAACGTGATTGATGAATCACATTGAGGCCTTACTGGCAACATCAAGGCAGCAGCATCGTAGACTAAAATGTACAGGTCTATGGGTCTCTGTGCAAACTCGCGCCTGACACGCGCGTCTTCCAACATTTCACGTGGACAGTTGCTCCTCAATGAATATCCATACGGGAGAATAGGAAGAGGAACCCTGGGCCCAGCTATCACCCAGTGGTCTTGCCGTGAATGGTGAGCAACTCCCTCATGCTGCGTTCTCCGCAGGTGGCTTCTCAGCTCCCGGCCGAGTGGCGACCCGGACCCAGCTACCACGGCGTGCCCTGGGACGTCGTGGCCACGGGACTGTGCCTGGGCATCGCCTTCTCACTCGCCTTTCTCTGGAGGCTCATCTGCGTGGTGGGTTCCAGACGTGGTGCGAAAGCAGCACGTTGTAGGACGTAGCCCCCCCCCCGCCCTCTCTGCTCTTCCATCCCATCCTGGCCGACGCACCTTCAATTGGAAGTTGTGGTGCAAAGTAGGCTAGTTTACAGAGGAAGTCATGGGGTTGTTTTTTTATACCCTACAGCAGTGGTTCTTAACCTGGGTTACACGTGCACCCCCTGGGGGTGGGAGACATGGCAGATTTTTTTCGAAAGTAAATCATCGAAACACAAATTAAGCGCGGGCACATAAGTATAACTACTTTCATGAAACCTATGTGTTTATTAACAGTATACATTTTTTACGATTGAGAACCAAAGGGGTGGAAGGCTGCAGTAAAGGTTAACCACTGATCTACAGGCTTGGGTGTTTAGTGTGTACAAGACACAATGAGCGGGTTGTTGATTTTGAATACAAACATTTCACAAGACGCTTGGAGGCAATTTTATTGTGAACGGTGATATACACCGTGCTTCTCCCCGCACCACCGATTAGCACGGTTGGCTATGAAAGAAGTTCACCATACATATACGCGTACACGAGAAACTCAATGAATAATTACATTCCCTCTTAATTCTCACAATGAAAAGAAGTGTGACCTCATTATTTATCGCTTTGAATATGCCCAGCGTTGTACGAGAGAGTTTGAAATGCCATTTGGCTATCATGCCCAATATCAGTTTGCCCTGAGAGACGCATTGTGTCTGTGATGATCTTGGTTGAGGCAGCGTAGCTCATAAGTGACATTTGTGAAATTAGCGGGATACGGAGTAATCGCAAAAACGCGTGTGCACATTCTCACATCCATAATGGTTGAGCTGTGAATGTCTCCTGTAGATTTCCTTCACAGCAGTCTCCTTCCATGTCGGTGCATGCTGAGAGACATGTCGGACAGCGTGCCGAAGCGCACGCGGTACAACCGGAAAATGATTGGGAGCGCCAGTGACAGTTGTTGCATGTTTGTTGCCTGATCTGAACTAACTTTGGCTTTCTTTCTTTGTTGACAGTTTCAAAACAGAAGATATCTACGTAAGTATTGCTTCTCCAAAATTGTAAAAATTATAATTTTGCTCATTTGTAATTCATTGATTAAGTAAGTTCACCTCACCTTCCAGGCCCTATTACAAACAAGCGACGTTTGGACATTTAGCAACTGCAGTGCACTGTGCTGTCTTCGAGAATAGGCTGCAAATCGTGCGTGCACACACATATAACAACGGCAGGTTCACCACTTAATAATTCTCGAAACGTTTTTGCCGAACGGATCAAACGTATTTGAAAGAGTGAAATACTATCTGCTGATGAAAACCTAAGTTCGTCGAGGCTGAGAGATTGCAACGGCTTGGGGGGGGGGAAGGCCCTCAACCACCAGTGGATCGAGCATGGCTGACTTTGATGGTGGTGGTGATGATGATGATGATTGACGCTATTAATAGCGAGGCCACCTTCACCGGACAACCAAAATTAAAATGGTTATATTTATTCTGTGTCGTCACCGGTGACTGACCATCATCAACCTGCTGCACCCGAGGACGTGTTGTAATCCACGAGCGGCCGCTTGGATCCGAGCGCAAAATCTCGGCGCCCCGGCACGCACGGGCGTCTGTCGCCGCCTGAGCCTCACAGCTGCTTCTGAAACAATTTGTTTTAGAGGTGCAAGTCAAATTACGAGACGCGTGCCGTTGCGTTATGTTTTTCCCACCCTCGTTTCACGTTCGATCGGCGGGCCCCCCCCCCCACCCAATGTTTTCTGGTGGGGGTTGCCGCAGGGAGGGAGGCCCGACACATCCAGACGGTCAAGACGGTTCTGGAGGAGAAACACAAGCTGGCAGAGCGACTCGCAAATGCGAGGAAAGAGGTGAGGGGGTGGGGTTTACGGGCTGTGGCGTAGCTATCCAGTGAGCAGCGGGCAGTGCAAATGCATCGCGGAGGCCCAGGGGCTGGAGGGGCCCCAGCACTGGGATACGGGGGGGGGGGGGGGGGGAGAAATTGGACAAGGGAGGGGGGGGACCCCATTTCACGCGATGTCTGCAAACCAAATAGAATTGACCGAGTAGTGTTTGTGTGTACATGTATCGGCTGCGATGACCTTGTGGGAGCCTCGGTACGTCTTCCGACCTGAAGACGTACCGATAATGATATTTTATTTTAGTTTTTTTTTCCCGTTTCGATGACGTACACACACGTCGTCAGAATGGTAAGGGGGTACTCAGCACTGGGAAGGCAAAAGCAGCAGGGAGTGGTGCCGGCCACACCGCCCACCTTCTTGTGCTGTCCCAACCTTATCCAGTCATGTCCTATGAAGAAGGGCCACTGCCCGAGATGTTGTCCACTATATACTTATGCTTTTAAACCACAGTGTTATTGACGGATGCGATGTTTCTTTAATCGTCATTTATTAAGCAAGGCGCTCGCTGACGGCACTGGGCTCCAATGGTGTGAGTCTTAACGAGAGATCTTTGCCTTTGTCTGAAAGATCCATGGGAAAGCGAGCTCGCTGGACGGCATTCTGGAGGGGTCGAAAGGCAGCAAGCAGGCCATCGCCAAGCTGCAGGTGAGCAGTCTCGGTGGACATCGCTGGGCTATGGTAAGGACGCAGCCCTGAAATCGCTTACTCGTGCCATGAGCTGAGCCTGAGCCAGGCCTTGGCTGAGCCGCTCGCGCGTCTTTGAAAGCAACCGAGCGGTCGAAGCCAGAGCCCGGTCCCGATTAAGAAAATACGGCCCTGAGGATTGGGAAGCGGTCGACGTTGTACTGTGCGCGCCGTGCTCGCAGTGTGCGTCGTGCTAGCGGTGTGCTGTGTGCAACGTGCTCGCTGAGGATTGTGTACTATGTGTACCGTGCGCCGTGCTAGCTGTGTACTGTGCTTGCGTACTGTGGTCATGCTTCATGCTAGCGGTGTGTTCTAGCGGTGTACTGTGCGCACTGTGGTCGTGCTAGCGGTGTGCTGTGTGCTGTGCGCACTGTGGGTCGTGCTAGCGGTGTACTGTGTGCTTTGTCATACTTGCCGGTGTGTGTACTGTGTGATGTGCATGTGTCGTACTTGCCGGTGTGTGTGCTGTTCTCTGACGTGGTGCCGCCGACGCCTGTGCTCAGACGGAGCACAGGGAGCTGCAGGAGAGCATCTGCGAGCGACGCAGCGAAATGGAGGCGATCCGACGCAGCCTCGAGTCAATGCAGCAGCATTGGGAGCAGCAGCATTCTTTGGTACGGCATTATTCCAGTGCGGTACACTGCAACGAGGTACATTGCGATGCAGCATGCCACAATGCTGTAGACTAGAATGTGGTATGCTACAAAGCAGCACGATACGATGCATTTCACCAGGATGCAGTACACCAGGATGCAGTACACCAGAATTCAGTACACCAGAATGCAGTATGCTACAATCCGTTATACTACAATTGAGTTCTACAATGCGATACACTGCAACGCGACACGGTACGCAGCAACGCGCCACACTACAACACTGTACACTACAACCCATTGACGAGCGCGGTGTTGACGTTACAGAAACTGCGGCTGCAGCGCAGCACGGAGAGCGTGGAGCAGACACTCGGCTCGCTGAAAGCAGAGCTCGAGGCGGTGAGTTTGGTGTTTGTGCAACGCGCCCGGTGGGATCGCCGCAACAACGAGACGTTAGAAGCGGGCCGGAGCGGTGGCACAGCGGTTAGCGCGGCACATTGTCCTACGACTCTACGAGCCAGGTGACTCGAGTTGGAGAGCCGACGACGACGACTAGGATGTTGGATCCCTGGCCATGGCAAAATCGCTGGTGGAGATGTCAGAGGCGGGCCGTGTGTGCCGTTGATGCCCGACAGCAGCGGGCACCACACAGGCACCGAGAGCCCCCTTGTGGCCAACTCGGTGTGGGGAAAGTAACTGGAATATACTCTTTGGTTCGTTTGGTAAAGTCACGTAGGTATAAAATAAATTAAATCACGACGTTCCGATTGCAACACAAGCAATGGTCATCAGGTGGGAAAGCCACAGCAAAAAAAATTGCTATGGTTTTCCCACTTAAAAAAAAAAATTCCTGTGGTGATGATGATTGCTTGTGTTGCAATCGAAACGTCGTGACAATTTTATTGTTTTATTTGTATTATTTTATTATTTCCCTTCTACGTGACTTTACCGAAAGAACCAAGAATATGAATCCCTGCAGTCACGAAAGCTTTCAATCGAAATTTAACTGCCTTTGTAATAATGTTTGCCTTTTGGCATTCTTTGGTCTAACACTGGTGAGACTAGGCCACAAAGAAGGCTGTCTCTGGTATAGGCCAATCAGTTTCAAGGACAATGCAATCTTTATCAAAGCATGTTTGCATGTTTTACCACAATCATGTGTGGTTCATGCAGACTTAATTTGTTGTGATAATTAGTGTCTATTTGGTGTTTGTATGTGGAGAGTGGTAGTGTAGCGGTAAGCGCACTGCTCTACGAACCCGGTAACCCGAATTCAATTCCCGCTCATGGCCGACACCAGTGACGATTATCTGAACCGATTCGAGGCATGCTCCCCTAGGTCGACTCAGCCACAAATGAGTACCTGGTGCAGTGTGTAAACATCGCCACTGGGGAGACAAAGGCGGTCAGGCCTGGTGCTGGCCACCAACCCCCTCGTGTACCTTGCCGGAATTCATAGGTGCTCGCGAACAGCACTTGCCCCAACAGTCTGTTTAGGCTATAGGGGGCGATCTTTGCCTTTATCTTTTTTTCCAACCAGAAAGACTAAAGCCTGTTACGTTTTTTTTTTATCATCTTGATACCAGCAAAAATGGTCCCGTGGATAAGCGGCATCTTGTTGTTGTTGTTGTTTTTGTCCCCATTGCAGGTCCTGTCTCGGGTTGGCACCGCCAACAGCAACAACGACAAGATGGAGGCCAAGCTGGTCAAAATGGAGAAGGAGAATGAGCAGCTGCAACGCAGCAACCGGCAGGTGGGCTGATCCGCAAGGCCGTTAACTCGTCTCTCAAACCCCAGCGGCCACCGCAGCGAGTCGCGCGCGCACGTGGACGCTTAAACAAAACCCTTCGGGACAGGCTTCTGGCAAATGGTGCAATTTGTGAGCGTATAGTTTCTAGTTTCTCTCAAGGTGCCTGGTGTCTGTTCCGGGTGAGGAGAGCACGCTTTGCAAGCGCTTGTATGTTTGGTAATGGTTAAATGATTCGATTTAGCGTGGTTGGCCACGTATGGTGCAAAAGAAGTTCAACGTTCACGCAACGTGTCGATCCTTACACTCGCCGATACACGCATTGAGTCGCATGTATGAAATTTTTCAACGTAAGCAAATTGCGTGCCGATGCAAACTTCCGAGAAGCAGAGCGAATAATGCATAGCCGACGAGGATAGGGCAAGTAAAATATGACGGCGGATGACAAGAGTAAAAACGTGATTGAAAGGTAATAATAGATTCCAGATTTGTAATTGTGGGCGTCTTGACCGTCGAATGTGCAGCTGGAGGAGGAGGTGGAGCTCTGCGACACGTCGGTTGGGGAGCTGACGGAGACCTTGCACGCGGAGAGGCAGACGCAGAAGAGCCTGGAGGAGGCCGTGGCCTTCAAGCAGAATGAGGTGGAGGTGAGGAGACCTGGCAACTCCACAAATGCGAGCAGTCACAATGAAAGGTTTTCTTTTGGGTTCGATCGCGTTAATGTAAACGTGTCCGTGAACACGCCACCACCGCCGCCGCTCCGACACAGCCCCGACACGGCCAATCAGTAAGGTTTGTCACGTAAACGAAACTTGCCAATTCGTTACTGCTTCAGCACACCGGTGTGTTTGGAGAGTTAATCCACGACATTTTGCAATTTTAACTTTTGTTACGTTTGCTTTGTCGCTGTCCATGTATCTGATCAGTATGTTGTAACTGCCAATATTGTGCCGATTAAAACTTTCCTCGTTATGGATGACAATTTACAGTAATGTATAATAATTAATAATTACTGTAATAATTAAACAATATATTGACTCCGACGAAGTAATATTTTCAAAAGAATCTAACTTTGTGGAAGATCTAGCAAAGTTATCCAACATTGTAATATAATGAATGGGTTTGGTGGGTCCATGGACACAGTTAATCTGAATCGATGGCTTGCTCTGTAAATGCTCATTGATTGATCTAAACGGCTCATCCTCCCAACCTAATTACATTCCTAGGCACTCACCCAAGATAAGTGCAAGTTTATCGTGTCTAGCAAATTAATTGTTTCAGTCCAGTTGCCAATGACTGCACACAAAGTCAATAAAATGTGTACCACTTGGTGGATAGTCACGGGTGGCTGTGCTATGGAAATGGACTGGTTTCTACCATAGAAATGTGGAATTTAAATCCCTGGCACAAGGTTACCAATGAAGATCGATCGGCACCAGCCAAGGGGAAGGACTTTTAGCATCGTGGCAGATGTGCAGTGAACTGCTATGGACAGACACGTTAGGAGGGCCACCTCATGTTTGTTAAGAGAGGGGCCTTATTTAAAGGGTGCAAGATGTAGTTGCTGGCTCCTTCTTCTTCCTGGGCCGGAGGGTCACCGTGAGGCTCTGGTGTCGTGAGAGTTGGGGGTCATTTTCACCTCCCTACAAAGAGTTGACGAACTGTCACAATTTAGGTTGGAAATTCGATTTAAGAGCGAGTTCCCCTTCCTCTCGTTTGTATTACTTTTCCGTTTCCCCCCATTTTGTTGGACTAATTGTTGCACTCTTGTTTAACCCGATGCATATTATCATCTGTACGTACGTACGTTCAACTTCATTCTGTTAATTGGAGGTGCGGGGGAAGGACAACCATCTAAGCACAAAATAATCAGCATAAGGCTAGGTTTCAATTCATGAATCAGTCAGCAAACCCATGGCACGTGGGCCTGTCCCATGACCTCCTCGGAGTGTACCTGTCCTGGCACAGGTGCCGTGGTGACGTCACCGCCACTTAGTCGTCGCGAACGGCGACTGTTGTTATAATCGTGATGACCAGCGCATTGTGTTTGTCGCAGGCCATGACCGCGTGCCTAAACCAGCTCAAGGACCTCGGAGTGGACTCGGAAATTCTGGATGGTACGAGTGACCTTCACGTTCAATTTCCTTAAGGGAACGGATTGGATTATCGTCCTCCCCTCCCCGTATTAAGCTTTCACGCTCTCGCTCGCCGTCCCCACTTGTGTGGGGCGGTGAGCCCGAATGTCCCCACCCCCCACCCCCCCCTCGTTAAGCCCCTGGCATGCCGGTCTCTGATTTTTGCTCGCACGGAGAAGAGTTTCTCTAACCCCCCCCAACCCTCCCCGTTATATTGTCATCAGTGCTTTGTAATGAGCTTGCACGTCAACGATTCGCAATAAAACAAACAAGGAAACAAAGTTTGAACAAACAAAACACCGCCCATGCACACAACACAATATGTGTGTTGATCTTTCACACCGTTCGTAGCTAACGTGCCAATAGAAGGTGCGGGGGAGGGACAACAAATGAAACGCAAACAGCAGTTTTTTCTAGGAATGAGTTTTCAGTCTTGATTTAGAAAGCAACCTGGGCCTGGCGCCGCCTGTCAAGCGGACTGGAGCGCAATTTGATTTCCGCTCGAGAATTTCTGCAGGCAAAAAATATTCTAGAGGGCACTGTGCATGGCTGATCGTGTGATCATTGTAAATCGTTAAGCGACGTATTAATAGCTGTGATGATAAATAATTGAACAGTAACACCTAATTTATTTTCTTTCTACGTGACTTTACCAAAAGAACCAAAAAGTAACACTTAATTTAACACTTTCTCAAGTTCTCTAAAAGTACATCGACGGTCTTTTCAAGACTATCAGTAATTGCAATAAAAATGTATCTCTTAAACTTCAGACGAGCTCAGCTCTGAAAACGAGTCGCTACAGAGCACGAAGCAGTGCCATGGTGGTTAGGAGAGACCTGTAATTCCGTGACTGAAGCCAGAACAATCTAGCGATACGGACGCACTATCTACTTTTCATCTGTCACTTGCAAATTGTCATTCATTTTTATTCTCAAGGGTGAAGTTTCCAGGCAGCCCATAACTGTCTGCCACGCCATTACAAGAACCGCCACCGTACAATCGGCGTGCGTTGAATGTTTTTGATGAACGTTGACAATTAACTCGTGTTCCATTTTATCACTTGCAGAATCTGAAAAACGGAAGCAGAAACAGAAACTTCAAGAGCTCATGGATGTCTCCAAGGTGAGTGATTACATGTGCCCACGTGTTCACGTTTTGCGATATTCATGGCTCCAAATCCCATGATTTTACCAGCGCTTGAAGCCGGTTCTAAAGCAGAGCGCCTTTTCATGATCTCGGCCGCTTTAACCCTTTTCCATTCCGATGACGTACGTACGTGTACGTCATTGGCTCAACGATGCAGACGCGTCGTTTGCGCGTTGAAATCCGAGACGGTCATGACATCGCGCTTGCCCAGGTGAACGTGATGCTCAGGGTGGTCGAGGAGGAGATCGAGGAGTACGGATCCCTCCTCCGGGACGAGGTGGCCGCCACGCACAAGCTGGAAGGTGAGCGAGCGCACGACGGCATGGTGAGAACGCCCACCGTCCCGTGTTCAAAGCGGGGTACCTACTTTATCGACCCCAGAAGCATGATGGGCTGAGTTAACCGCCCCCCCCCCCCACCCCTGAAGCCGCTCAATGTCCCGCTGGGCTACCTTACCAGATTGCTTAGCCATTGCGAATTATTTTTCTGGTTTAAACACGCTCATCCTCTACGAATGTGCAAGCTGCCAGAGCAGTCGCTGGCATTTTACAGATTGTGAATGTTGTGGATTTGCTCTCCAACACACCGGTGTGCTGTACGTGTAACATATTGGCCACGTTCTGTTTACGTGACAAACCTTACCAATTGGCCGTGTGCGGGTGGTGGCGGGTTTAACGACACATTAATATATTTACCCGATATAACCCAAAACATCTATATTATGGATTCATTGTTATCGCGTCTGCCGTGTTATCTTCACGCACTGGATTGCTGCCAACTCCCAACAATCGCCAATTGCATTCATCCAGAAGAGGGCAGGAGAGTCTACCCGAGCAACATGGCCCACTGCAGAAGAGGGCAGTCGTCTGCCCGAGCCACACGTTCCATTCCGCAGAAGAGGGCAGTAGAGTCTGCCCTACCAACACGCTGCACCAAAGGTCGCAAACGGGTTTTGATTCCTTACCCGTACCAGGCTGCACCAGGATCGCAAACGGGTACCCATACCCTACCCGATACCCGGCTACCCGTACCCGGCCGGGTATCGGGTAGGGTAGGGTACGGGTACCCGATTGCGACCTCTGGGATGAAGCCATGTTGCAGGCGCGGGTGGGTTGATTCTAGGAACTTGAATTGTGAGAAGAGACAAGACGTTGGGAAATGAGTGACAAACGGTTACTAACCCGTACCCGGCCGCACCAGGGTCGCAAACGGGAACCCGTACCTGTACCCGGCTGGGTAAGGGTAGCCGGGTATCCGGTAGGGTACGGGTATCGGGTACCCGGTTGCGACCTCTGCGCTGCACTCAGCAGAGCTGTTGGGGAGCTGTGCTGCACAACAGCTCCGTGTTGCGTGATGTTTTCTGTCTCCTTGTGGATAATCTCAAGACTGAGTTTGCTTGTGTGTACGAAATGCAGCCTGCTGTCGTTTGCTCAGATATTCTTTCTCCGTGAGCTTCCGTGCTGCGCCTCATCTCTCATCACATCCGTGCTCCTTATTCCTTGCTCCAACGCATCCTCGCCTCATCTCACCCTCGGTCTCCCTCTCCTCCTCCTACGCTGCGCTGGTGGCATCGCCACAGCTTTTCTCATCCGTGGGTTCTCCGTGTGAGTCAGCGAGTCTCTAATCTCCACAAACTCATCTCAGCCACGGGTCTCCGTGCGAGTTTGCACAGCACTTGTCATTGCATCTTCTTGGTCTCTTCTCAACACGTGCCCAAAGCAAAATGAAGTGAACCGTATCAAACGAGCGATTGATCGCAGCGCTCGTCCGCCACCTTAGCCGGTGGTGAGAAATCCACGTTCCCATTAATTATACACGGGTTGCGATTTGTCAATCGTTGGGTTTGTTATTCCTTTGCGCAGGCGACTCATTGTCGTCTTTGTTGAAATGCCAGGGACGTTGGAGGCTTACGAGAACAAGAACGCGAGCCTGGCGGCGGAGAAGGGCAACCTGTGCGAGGAGCTCGCGCGCTGCAAGCAGAAGCTGCACATGGTGAAGCAGATGTACGAGGAGAAGGAGGTGAAGCTTCAGAGGTAACGGGCCCTGGCCACACGCAACCCCCCCCTTCATGTTCGTTATTCCACTTTAAACACCTCCCAGTTAGCACGGTTGGCTACGTATTGGTGTGAAAGAAGTTCAACCCACGCACGTACAGCCTGTTCTCCTATAACGCCGTGTGGTTTTAATAACGCGAATTGATATATAACCCGATAAATGTATTAGGGAACACGTTTTTCATAACGCGGAAGCGATTTGGTTAGAACGCGATTGAGTGAACGGAACTACCTCACTCGAGAAGGATAAAGCGGTCGTACGGCTGCCTCGACCATTGCATCACGCAAGGCATTGGGATGCTGCTGGATGCTGCTTCTGGATGCTACCCACGCGACTCAGTCTTTGTTCAGCCTGCGTATGCATCTCACGTGTTATTGCAGACCGTGCTTTTTACCCCCTATGTATTATTTCTTAAAACGCAATTTTTACTACAACCAACGCAGTGTTCTTCAAGAACGCAACTACTACCGCGTGTTAAAGGAGAAGGGACTGTACTTACGTTCTGTGGTCCCACCACCACCCCCCCACCTCCACCGTCCCCGCGACGAGCAGGAAGCTCACCCTGGAGGAGACCCACCGCGAGCAGAACAAGGGCAAGCTGTCGGCCGTGGACGAGCGCGTCCTCAAAGCCATCGAGGACGCCAGCATCCACCGGTACGGCAGCGGCTTGCGTGGCCCACGCGGAGACACTCGGCGGGACCTGCGACTCCCACCCACCCACCCCCCCCCTCCCGACCCTTGAGAGACCAAAGCCTCCTGATTTGGCCGGGACTGGTTCCCATTTCACAAAGGCTGCCCCCCCGCCCCCATGTCCTGAATGGAAGCGTTTGTGAAAACTTCGATTTTCGTCTCTCGGGTTTTAAAGTGTCGTGACTTGGCGCTTGACTCGTGAAGTGGGCACGTTAGTCGTGGTTGGGGGCAATCTGAGAAGCGGGCGTAGCTGGCATAATACGAGTAGGCAGGGCCTGCAAACAGGAGGAGGGGCCAATGTCAGGCCGCTCGGTGTGAGGGGGCTAGCGGTTGTGGGGGCGTGGCTATGTATAAGTGGGTGGAGCTCTAGACAGGGGCTGTCCGCTCGCCATGCGTCCCGATTGAGCCTTCCGGAAATGTGGTTGATTTACGCCAATGCCTGGTGCTTGCGGAAAGTCGCCCTTGCTAAAACACCACACGGAAATGTCTGCCAGTGGTAGGGGCTGCGTTCGTTGGCTGTTAAAACAATATTTTTTTTATGTTGTTTCAATCAATCGATTGGTCTGATTAAAAGAAAAAGCATGCAATTTGCCTATCTCTGATACCAGCATGTATCACCAGACCAAATGGTTCACTGAAATTGTGACTAAAACATAATTTTAGCAGTTTCATTATTTCCTCTCAATATTAATGGTTGCTTTGGCACGTAACAGTGGCGCAGTGGTGAGCACACTGCACCGTCCACCTGGCAAACCTGAGTAACATCTGTGTCGAGTGATATCACAACCGGTCCTGGGCTCCCCTTCCTTCACCACCTCCATTGACCTGCACGGTGAAGTATGGTCAAACACAAACAAATCCCCGTGACCGACACCGCATGGGGAGCACTTCATGCAGCAGTGGCTAGCCAAGAGCTGTACATTACGTTATTTCACATAGTGTACGTAATTAGTTCGCATGGGCCCCTGCAGCCGCAAGAGGTCGTACTATGCACCAAAGTCTAAAGATTAAAAATCAAACGCTTTTGAATCATAACCCTGAAATCCTGATCATTAATTGAATGGGAAGGGTGGCAATGCATCGGAGGCCTTCACGTAAGTGTAATCTATTTTTAGAATGTTATGAACGGGCACCGTGGAGGTGACTGGCAGTAGAGGAGGCTTTTAATGCCGTTATCAGAGCACTGAGCCAGCATTGCTGAGATCCGGGGCTTCAATCCCAGCAGTCATCCAACACTTAAAGCAGCTCCCCGGGCGTATCAGCTCAGTCACAAATGAACCACGACTTAATTTATTTTGTCTGTTTTTACCTTTATTCAGCCAAGACCACGTTTTGTATGTGCGTGTGTGTATTAGCAAGATCAAAGTATGAAACAATAACATGGGGCTTTTCTTGCCAGTATCAAAGTATAAGAATAGGTTTTACCCTTTCTGGCAATAAAACAGTTGTGTTAAGATGTTCAAACACCAAACAGAAACCTCTTGCAATAAATCATGTCTGCATCAACCACACTTACTTGTGGTGAACATCCAAACCAAAACATGCTCTGGTCATATATGCATTGTGTTTTTTTTTTACTGATTGGTCTACACCAGACAGCCTTTCTTCATGGCCTTGTCTCACCACCAGTGTCAGACCAGAGAATGCCAAAAGGTGACCAGTACAAAGGCAATCCAAGTATCAAAGCATTTATATATCGAGTTGAGCAGTTGTATGTATGTCCTGTTAATCCATACAATACCGACAAGTACGAACCGCATCGACAAGACAACACGGCGTGTAAAAAAATGACCTCCCATGTCGCTCCTTTTTTAAGGCGTAAAGTTGAAGACCTGCGCGAGGAGCTTAACAAAACGGAGAAGAATTACAAAGATCAGGTAAGGATCGTGCGACGGCTTTGCCACGTGGCTTGAGCTTGATCTGGTATTCCCTTTGATCGCCGTGTGGGCTGTCTCGTGCTCGCACGGCTTTTCATGTTGCCTTCCTCTCGCTGCAGATTTCGACGAACGAGAAGAAGGTTCACGAAAATTGGGTAAGAAGTCTGCGCGCTTGGCGTGCCCGTGTGTTTTTTGTTTGTTGGTAATGCGGAATGGCAGTCTGGGGGCACCGTGCGTGACCTTTTTTTGATTCCCGAAGTTAATTTTGTTTCGGTCCGTGGAATTTTCTCGTGCCAATCACTGGCAAAGTAATGAATGCAATAAGACTATCGTTCGGCGCCGAGATCCGCGCGCGTAAAACCTTGTGGCGGCAGTTCTGCGAGCCGGAGCGTCTGGAGATGGCGCCAAGCTGCGTGGTGATCGATCGTCCGCGGTGTGTTAGACTTTGCGTGCCAGCGTTACGTTTCGCCCAACAACACAGAGACGACGGTGATGACGGATCAAAAAAGTGATAATGCGGTCGAGAGGGCACAGACGAGACAAAATCCCATCGCTTCACGAATCGAATCGTGAGGAGCGAATTTTACCTACTCCCCCACCCCCCCACTCTGTGCACGAAGAAACTCCGTGCTGCGTTGTTCGAGAGACATTGGGCCCAGCGGTGGAATGCGGTGCCAGACTTGTCTAAATGCGCAGGAGGCTGTGCAATCTGACCAGCGCACGCAGGGCCGGAGGTGGCCACAAGTGTTGCCGGCCCACGAAGAGTGGGGGGCGGGGGGGGCGAAATTGTACAGGGGCCCTACTTCATTGCTTGGGCCCATGCACCGGTGGGGGATGGTTTATTCTCATCGGAGCTCGCGGGCTGAGGATACCCAGTCAACGGGCTAGGAGGGCCCAGTCACTAGGCTAGGGGAGCCCAGTCACCGTGCTACGAAGAGTGGCGGTGGGGGGGGACATCGGACAGGCATCCCTTGTTAATATCCTTTATATTAAGTTAAATTGCGCGCTTGCTTGTTTGCTTGCTTACGACCGTGCAAATCTTTCGGTCGTTTTTTAACCCACTTCCCGTGATCCAATCGAGCTGACATTTTCCACACAGACTCGTTGTGCGTGACAATTAATGTTCGTGAAAAAAAAATTCTAAAATTTTACACTTTTTAGGACAAAAATATTATATTTAATTACCAATTGCTTAATGCTGGCATGCAATCATCTGACCCATAGGTAGCAGCCATCTCAAGCCAGAGGACGAGAGGACTCTAGCCGCCACGCATATAAAGGATTTATAGTGAAAAACTTTGTTTTTACGGGTTAATTTTTTCATATCCTTGAACCAGCGCCAATGCCACAACCACGCGACGCCACAGAGTAGATGTATGGTGTCATCCTTTGGGAGTCGCATCCACACGTGATCTGAGGCTCCTGCTGGATGTGGCAGCTGTGAACGTTTGTAACCACAGTCGCGTGGTTGTGGTTACAATTTGTTGATGAAGAATGTTTAAAAGTAGCTCACTTTCAACGTGACTTAATCCCCTGGCATTTAAACTTTTTAATTGGTTTATTTTTTTATTGAAGAGCGCCACATCGCGTCTGCACCGGTGTGGCACGTGCCATCGGTAATAATAAAAAAGCAAATTTACACACGAGAAGTATTTTAACACCATTGTAATTAACATGACCACTTTCTATAATAAAAATGGACTGTACTTCATGGGACCTCCGTTGCCAGTACCGAAATATGATAATAGGTTTTTCCCCTATTATCTGGCAATAAAACAGGTGTTAAGATGTTAAAACACCAACTGAAACCTTTTACAAGGAATCATGTCTGCATTAACCACAATGTTTGTGGTGAGAATGCAAACAAAAAAAACACTGATAATTTATGCATTGTCCTTGAAACTGATTGGTCCACACCAGAGACAGCTTTCTTTTGAGCCTCGTCTGAAACGGTGTTAGACCAGAGGACGCCAAAAGGCGTACACAGCACAAGAACAATGCACTATCAGAGTAATGAGGGCTCGGGTGAGCATCTATATCATGGGACCTCCTTTTTTTTGCATTTTGACCACAAACATTGTGGTTAATGTCGACATGATTCCTTGTAAAAGGTTTCAGAAGCTGGTCAAGTTGACGAGAGGTTCCAAAGCCACTGGTATTTTAGGCTTTCCCGCGGGGCGCTCTAGCCTCTGAGGTTAAGTCAAAATTTAAAAAAGTGCACTTCGTCGACAAAAACAATAAAAAAAGGTTTCTATTTTGGCGTTGTAACATCTTAACACCTGTTTTGTTGCCAGAAAAAAGGGTAAAAACCTATTATCATATTGTGGTACTCTCTCAGAGCTGTGCTTACTGCTCAAGTAAAGGGGATGAGTATTACTGCAGAGCGATTACCTTTTATTCATGACCACATTGGAGTCCGTAATTACGGTTTTCACCACACTTGTTTAGCCAGGAAAGGACTTGCATAGTTCTCAACACTCTCAGGACGATGCTGCCACGTTTTTCGTGACGTAGGGGACGTGTTTGCTGCTGCTGCTCCTGCTGTGTAATCCCTGTTGAGTAAATTGCAGGTGTGTGTTTTTTCGGCATTGGGGCTCACGGCATGTTCAGCGTTGAGCACAGTTGGCTGCGTACGTTGCGAAAGAAAGTTAAACGTTCATACGTACATACACCAAACAACGCACGTTCAACCAAAGGGGGGTGGGGGGGGGGCGCCCTCGTCAAGAAGAGTAAAGCACATTCGTTAAGGCGGCATTAGTTGTTGATGATGATTATGACGATCATTGCGAACCACAACCTTCCTTCGCTTCTACAGCATGGCCATTGCAGTCCCCGAAGTTCAAATTGACATTAAAAGCAAATTAAATTTTGCACGTTGCTCGTGCAATGCAAGCAAAACGTTAGCTTTGCAATTGGCTCGTGATAATTACCGCCAATTGACTTGTAATTAGAGGCAATTCATTAGTTCCTAATGTACGGTAACTAATCTGAAAATTGTCTAATCCTAAAACTTTTTGGAGTTTGTATATTTGGAGTGTGCGTGTGTCTCTCCCTCTCTCCCCCCGTTGTCACGTGGATTTTTCTCCGGGTCCTCCGGTTTTTTCCCTCCACATTTAGAATCGGCATCACGCGTTTTAGAGTATTTGGCTGCTTATACATCACCGTGTGATGATGAGCCACTTGGTGAGCTATCATTTGTGGCCCCGGGTCGCTTCTGAAAAAGAACTACGTAGTTCAATGGGCCATAGCTGGTAAAGTAAAAATAAACTAGTTTTTATTTTACTTTTCGTCACCGTTAGTTTGGGGACAGGGGAGTTGTGAGCTCCTCTCTCTCACGTTTGAGGGCAGTTGGCGTGGCAGATAACCGATGGGCGTCCTACAAATCTTGATTGGGAAGCTTTTTAATGTGTGTGTGTGTCCCATAGTCTCTCTGTAATGCTGGAAACTGTGGCTGAGATTGGTGATGGTCGGGAAATATGCCCACTGTGAAAAGAGTTTATTTTTTCCACAGTGGCCTTTTTATCCGGTTGAGGCAAGGTTAGTGGGTGGGCCATACTTTCCCATGCGCTCTGGCTGTGAGGTTGATTGATTTTGTTTTTTTAGACCGGGACGATCGATGATTGATGTTCGGTCACCCCGCTGAGAGCATTCGTCGTGATTTTCTCGCTTAACAGAGTGGGCCACGCGAACGCTGCCATCTTCCACTCCATTGATTGATTTATTGACTGCTGTAAGCCACCAGGGTTCTTCAAGACTAGTTCTTAAACAGACAGACCGTCACATTGAATTGTGATTATTCATTGGCGGCGTGTCGCAAAGTCTGTGACCAAATCGCCCTGAACGTGCCTAATCTCGTGAGACCGTGGGTTGGTCACGTCGGGGGCTGTATGCCGATTGGAGTCTCGAATCCATCTGTGGGGAGCTTTGTGTGTTAACCATCTCTGTGTGTGTGTGGGTTATCTCCAGGTTTCTCTGCAATTTCTATCACACGGCGCCTAACACTCTGACCCACAGTTATTTGACCAAACTTCCCAATACAGGGCCCTCCTGGGTGTAAATCAACGAGGGCTTGATTAGAATCAGAATCTTTATTTGGACTCCAGGAGGAATCCAATGAGCTATGAAGTTATTTTCACAGATGCCCAGTATGGGCGCGTCAGCAAGTTAATAAGTCTACTGAGAAGAGTCGCTCAGAACTTTTGAACTCTTCAACTATTTTTATTTCATCAGGTAAGGCCCACTGAGCTATATAGCCCTTCTTCAGAAGCGACCTAACCGCAAATGATAGCTCAACTAAATGGCTTCTCGTCATGTGGAAATTTATAGCAGCCGCATACTCCAGACGTGCGTTGATTATAAATGTGGAGGGGAAAAACCGGAGTACCCGGAGAAAAATCCACACGACCACAGGGAGAGAGAGAGAGAGATAAGCAAACTCCCGGCGTCAGGGTCGGGATCGAACCCACGTCCTCCCAGCATACCAGGCGAGGGAGTTAACATCTCGGCACCAGAGAGAGCCGGAGCGGTCTCCATTCCCGCGAGGTCCGACGCTGGGTCGTTCCGCGTGCTCGTGCAGCACGAGCACCGACGCTTCGGATCACGTGATCGCGGGGGGGGGGGGGCGGCGGGGGGTTGGAGCTTCGTCGCAAACCGAGTTGTTTTGGCCAAATGCAAGACGGGTTTTTAATTTTCATGGGCGTCACGAGGAGACGCACTGCGGTTGTCCGTGTGTGCGCGCGTGCTGCTCGTCAAATTTGAGCCTCGTGTTTGATACACGCGAAAAACAACCTACGGCGGCGCACTGTGTAGCGTGTAACGGAACTTAGAGGGCGTTTGCCCTCTGACCCCTGGATCCGTGTCACGGCCTGGCCCGCGTGCGCATCACAAAGACCGCACGTTTAAAAAACATATTTAAGAGGTTTAAATTAATATTTTGCTTTTATTAATTTAAATTTTTTACCTACGTGACTTTACCGAAAAAACCTAAGAATATGAATCCTTGCAGTCACGAAAGCTTCAAATCTAGAATATATTTAAGAGGATAACAAAACCACGAATTCCCCAAGCTTCTGAGACAGCCATCGTCATTTCAATGGGCAGCCTCTAGTAGTAGTAGAATGCAAACCATGATTTTTTTTTTTTAAAGAGTAATATCACAGAAGTTGGTTCTTGGGGAATTACCCGTAGTTTCTTGATTTCTCTTTAATCCTGAAAAAGTAATCGCATTTTAAATGCGTGCTTCAAATACTTTGAGCATTCTCTACACTTTGCTCGCTTCAATCCACGGGGACGCGGATATACATGTATAAATATAGAATCCCTCATTCTTTGGGTCTTTCGGTAAAGTCACGTAGATAGGTTCAAATTAATAAAAATAAAATAAACTACACAAGCGGTCGTCAGGCGGATGACGACCGCGTGTGTTGCGATCGAAACGTAGTTTTTTGTTCATTTTATTTTGATTAATTTGAACCTATCTA
>CM025618.2:2036065-2050010 GCA_014621495.2 Entosphenus tridentatus
GAGGTCCTCACTCAGAGGTCCTCACTCAGAGGTCCTCACTCAGAGGTACTCGCTTTCTCGGAGCCAAACGACCCCGTGCTGTCATTCTAAAATGTTCGTTGTGTTTCAGCTTAAAGCTCGCACGGCTGAGAGGGAGATGGTGGCATCCAAGAAGGAAGTTTCCACCCTGAAGGAGAGGTGAGTTTCTTTCAAAATTGCACGGACCAAATTCTCGTACGACAGTATTGAATATAACTACGATCATCATCATCAGTGCCACTACCCATGGCATGTTGCTGCGCTGGATAAGTTACTCCAGGCCACCACCATACAGTACTACAGCTGTGACGGTGCACGGGACTTACAGCGCTGTCCGTTTCTGGTTTGCTTGACTTATTGTGCCAACTATTCAAATAAGATTTTTTTAGTTTGTTAAATAAAGTCCCGACTTAGAAGCTACAATACAAGAAGGGACAAATGAGACATCGTTGAGATGGGTCGGCGCACGTTAAGGCCTGTCACCGCCACTCCACGGACGGGATGGTGGGACGGAGGCGTTGGCGGTTTTCTGCACGGCGGTGTTGCGGAGTTTTAAGAAACGGTGTGTGTGTCTGTGTGTAAAGGTACGGTGCGATGCTTGTCGTTGCTAAAATGCTAGGTGTGCAGCGATGCATCGACTCTGACTGGGTATGTGTGTGTCTCTGACTGTGTGTGTGTCTCTGACTTTGTGTCTCATGACCTAGGATGTCGGATATTGAACTCAAGCTTGCCCTGCTGCATAGGCCACCGACCTACCGGATGGACTTTCAGAGAGGGCTGCCCCTCCAGCCTCTGGTGCTACCGACACACAGAGGTGCTCACTCGCTCACTCATCACTGCGATGTCTGGTGATACTGACACACAGAGATACTCACTTACTCATCACTGTGATGTCTGGTGGTACCGACACAGAGATGCCAACTCGCTTACTCATCACTGCGATGTCTGGTGGTACCGACACACAGATGCCAATTCGCTTACTCATCGCTGCGATGTCTGGTGGTACCGACACACAGAGATACTCACTCGCTTACTCATCACTTTGGGTTTCATCCAAAAATCAGGGGACTCATCCCCAGTCCTGGCAGCGCTGGGACTGAGCACTGTTGATGACACAGAATGTGGCGGTGACACCACCACCACAACGCCCATCCGCGTCCAACCCAGCAGCATAAATTGGGGTGACACGGGGACAGTCGACAGGCAGGTTGTGTATGGTCAGATGAAGCTCAGTAGAGCCCTCTTGCAAGACAACACCATGGCCTGTGCGGAAGAGCCGACGAAATTAGAAGGGGCTCTCCAGAGCTACTCCCAGTGGACGCCCTTCCCGCCGAAGTGGCACGAGCTAGACATTGCAAAGCTGCACCTTTACCTTCATTTCACCTGCCACTCTACCGGGGAGATCGAGCCGAGCCGGCGACCTCCGCATTGCGAGTCCAGCGTGCGTTGACCGTCGCTCCACAGCAGCGCTCGTCGCTGGGCGTGTGCGAGCGTGCCAGCGAGCGTGGCCCCTCGTGCCGTTTGTCCGTTGGCTGGAGTGGCGGAGGCTCTGGTAAGGCCCGTCGAGCCACGTTTCGGCCCTCACGCACCACCCCCCCCACCACCCCCCACCGCCCCCCCACCGCCCCCCCACCCTCGGCAGGAGCGTCGTTGCGCGACGGCTCGTCGTTTGCATCGTCGCCGGTGAGCGGCCCGCCGTCGCCTCCCATGCTGACAGATGAGCCGCGGCGAGGGCCCACGCGGGCCCCGGGCCAGCCCCGCCGCACCCCACGAGCGGCCGGTACACCAGCGCCTCCCTCCGAGCCCAAGCCCTCTTGCTCTGTGGCCTTCCGTGGAATTTTTACTCCGCTCCTCTGTTGCCTTTGCTGTCATTGCCTTTACACCAGGAGGTGGTCATTTTTTTCCATAATTTTTTCAAGATTTCCCCCACCCCCCGCCCCACGCCGTTTCAACGTTATAATCATTTGGCAGCCGCCATCCGCTGATTTTTCTCCTCGTCGAAATACGCCGTGATTTGGGTGGCAAGGAGCAGCGTGACTCGTCGTGTTTGACCAATCGCGCGAACAAGAAGTACCTTTGGAAGATAGAGCTGAAATGTGTGGGGGTTTTTTTTGTCTTATAAATATGTGAAGCCACGAACAAAAATATGAATGTTTTCCTGCACTTATGCAAGGGTGCTCCCACTTTTGATTGCGCAATACGTCGGTCATGTAACAAACAAAAAACTGGTTTAAAAAAAAATGCACACAAATACAAGGATTGTCCCATTCACTGTTAGCCACAGTTTCGTAGATATAGCGGCTTATTGAATTATTTGGTTATTGAATCGCGCTCATACATTACTTATGATCTTATTGATTTTTCAGCATTTACTCTTTGTTCTCGGTGGACAGGGGCGAATATTTTATTCATGCCAGATGTGTACATTGCAGGAAAGGGTGGTTATCAGTTACATGTCAAATGAATGAAGGAATTAATGATAGAAACTGCCTCTTGTCACAAACATTAAATAATTTAGCGTTGCCACCAACCAGCAAGATTGTCACCATCGACCATTTTCTATCAACTTCTGCATGAAGACTTCTTGTAGATTCACTGACAGCCGTTCCCTCTGGCCCACTGACAATGCGGCTCCGCTGGCTTGTGTCGCCTGGTTGTGTCGTTCCATCTCCCCTTTGATCACCCCCTTGTTGTCTGGCTGCCATTCTGGGTTTTCTTCATCATCGTCATCATTAGCAGTCATCATCAATCCACTGCTGGTCCAAGGCCTCTCCAAGCCATCACCATCCCTCTTACGGTCCTGCAATGCAACGTTCCATCCGGCAGCGGCTGTGCACGCGCGCCGGTTTCATCGCTCCGTCTCCGTGGCCGTCGTCCCCTTGGACGCTCCGTCGCTACCCTCGCCCACCGGACACCCTCCCACCCCGTGACGTGTTCCCCCGCCCACGCTCCGCTTACCCTTCCCGACAATGACAGCCGTGTGTCTTTCACCTGCGTCCGTTCTCCAATCCTACGCGTTCCTTTTGCCCTCTCTTCTCAGCTAATTTCTCACGAGGGCATTTCTCTCACGCTGCTACTGTTGTGCGCTCCTCCCCGCTTGTATCGTCTCGTTTGCATTTTTCTTGTTGGATGCCGCTAACACAGATTCGGTTGCAACTGTGAACATTTGTTTCATTCGGGGAGGTGGGGGGTGGAGGGAACTTAATTCGCTGTTCTTGTTCCGTTTTTTCATCCCATTATTCCCCCCTCCAACCTGGAGCAGATAACGGGCCTTCGTCTCCGCTGGACAGCACCGACGGCCTTCACGTGAGCGACTTTCTACGAATCGCGAACCCGAGGCCTCGTTAGGCTCGTCCGCACGACGGCCACTTTTCAGTGCCGTTGTGTTTTGATTTGGGAAATTACGAACCGCCGTTACCGCAACAGCCCGTTACCAATTGCCACGTTCAGTTGAACCTTTTGCTGCGTACTTGCCAAAGGCATTCCTTGCGAGCGATCGCTTGGGTGTGTAATTGGGCGGCTTTCACCGTCACGGTTCACGGTCGTGACACGAGCCGAGGATCAATTATTCGTCTACGTTTTTACCGTTAAATTTTTATTTTCTATTTTTTGCCCATCCCTCCCCCCACCCATCTCATTTATACATTTTGGTTTGCATCCTGAGTGCAGAATTAATATAATTAGTAATTTATCAATTCTCATATGGATCTGAGCATAACAATAAAGATTTTATTGCTTTAATCTGTGCATTTTTATATGCGCAGGAATAGCTACCATATATGCTGCCAGAAAATACATAATGGCCTCCTCACACAAAGACGTATTCCAAGCACCCTTGTTGGAAGACATATTTGAAAGAAAAAAAACCACTGCTTTTGTTTACTTTGATTTAACTTGGCACAAGGAAAAATCATCTGTGGCACTGACCTTATTAAATGTTTTTGCAACTGCCACACTTAATCGCAACGCGTAATGCTGGAAGCTGTCCATTCAACACCAATTCAGCCCATCGTCCATCTGGGTCGATAAAGCATGTACCTCTTCGTGGGGAAATCAACAGCGGTGTTCCGTTAGAAATGCCCACTGTTGCTCTGGGAATATGTATTTATCAACTCCGATGAGCACCGTGCCACGCTCGTTTTGAGCAGGGGAAATGCTCCCGTTTTTTTTACTCGGCGCTGCGAGAACGTCACAAACACCAAATGTACTAATTTAGTATGATGATTATTATGATCACGGTTATCGTGGCCTGTTACCGAAAGTACGTTCACTCACGGACGCTTTTTCGACGCAGAATCCCATTCCGGCCGGGAGACCGCCGGAGCTGCGAGCTTCGCACGGCCACGTCCCCCCGCCGCCGGGGCCCCACGAGCCGGCGTACCCCCGGCACTCTCCCCCTCGGGGGCAGCACATCCCGCCGGCCCAGGCGGGGCCGCGCGGCGCTCCGCAGACGTCGCCGCTCTCCGCCCAGGGCACCCCGCCGCCATCGGCCCGGGCGGCGTACGGTTTTCCGCAGCGGCCGCAGCCGGCGGGCCCGACCGCGGCGGCCGCTTCGGCGTCGCAGAACGGAATGTTGAGAGGGCCGCCCGGGCCTGGTCTACCGCCGCCGGCGCCGGCGCTGGCGGCGCCGTACGGACCGCCTCCGTCTCCTGCGCTGAGCGGCGGTCTCCCTCCGATGCAGAGGCAGTTTTACCCTCCACCACTGCAAGGGGCCCCTGGGGCTCCGGCTCAAGGGCAGCTGGCTCCGCCGCAACCCCTCGTGCCGTACGACTCGCAGCCGTCCCAAGGGCGCCGCAATCCACCGCCGCCGTGGCAAGGAGCCCCCGGTCAACATCCACCCCAGGGTTCTGCTGGGCAACGTCCTCCTCCTCAGGGACCTCCTGGGCAGCCCCCAATGCTTGGACCTCCTCCTGGGCAACATCTCTCTCAGGGTCCTCCGGGACATCCTCCGTCCCAAGTGCATCCTGGGCACCGTCCTCCAAAGGGACCTCCTGGGCAACCTCCTCACCTTCATGCCGAACCACAACTTCAGCATTCTCAAGCACCGCAGAGCCCGCCCCTGTCCCAAGCACCCCGCATGCCACCTCCGTCACAGGGGCCGTTTGCTCCACCACCGTGGCAAGGAATCCGCGGGCCTCCTCCTCCTCATCCTCCTGCCTCTGCGCAAGGGTTCCACGGACGCCCGTCGTTGCAGGAGCTCCGTCCACAGCACCGTCCGCCACCACCGCCCGCCTCGACTGGAGGTCAGTGCTTGGGTGAGAGTTGTGTTTGCTGACCGCAGCGGCGAGGTGAGAGGAGGCCACGCGACGGCAAGGTCGTCACCGGTGATGGTAATCGTAGTGTCCCACCTGCGTTGGATCGGTACGGCGAGAAACTGAAAGCAAATTCCAAAAAGTGTAAATCTCGCTCCAGAGAAAATTCCGTTTGAAAAAAATGCTCCGCTGCAATTTTATAATACGTTTTAAATGGTAAAACCTGAAATAAAACCATAAATAAGCATTGAAACATTTAATTAGACAACTAAAAGTGTTAAGGTAAAGTCCTGCAATTGATTTCTGACGTCACTGGCTTGCGGAAGGACCTCCACTCGAGGGTGTTTTGGCCTACTCTTCCAAACTGGCCAGATGTCGGGCAAAGAGGGTAGGAGTTGTTCTCACTGAACCCAGGCACACTGCTGTACGTACCTTGAACTTCTATCGCAACGCTGAACGTAGCCAACTGCGCGGATCGGGAGGTGTGGGGGGAAGGACAAAAACTAAACACAAAAAGCAGTTCTAAAGAAAATGACTTTGTAATGTAGACAAATTAAAAGTGCATGGCTCTGGTGGCTTCTTAATGTCGGAAGGAAGAGAGAATGCCTCCATCGGGGGCTGATACCGCGGCGCTGTTTCAGCTGCCGCGCCGGGAGATTGAACCGAACCGGCAGCCCTCCAGTTCGCAAGTCCCCAGCGTGCAAAGCGCAACACCGCGGCAGCGTCGTTGGAATAAAAATAGAGGTGTATGCCATGGTTATTACTGAGCGTTGAACACACCACGTACGTAGTCAACCATGTTAATCGGAGGTGCGGGGTAAGGATAGTGATTAATGCAGAGTTGGCTCTGCCATGCAGTGGACTCGCTCTACAAGCCACCAAGCTGAGCTGTCCGACCGATTTGCCCCGAGCCACGCGTTCATTTTTGGTCTCTTGTTCGACTTTCCAGGGCTTGGTATTGCCAAAAGCTGACTGTCAAATAGACATCACAGAACCCGTGATGTTATACATAAGAGTCGGGATAAGTGTGATCTCATGGCATAATATTGACAAATGTAAAGCTCTATGTAGGTATAAATTTCCACTAAACGTTATGAATAGTGTGTTCCCTGTTTAATTACGTCTCTAGGGTTTTACCGTTTGGGTTCTTTATCTTCACATTCCTCAACCTGGATCTGTTTAAATAAATTATGAACACCAGCGTGTTCTCATTTTGTCACGTTGTAAAATTTTATTGAAATCTATTTCGGAGAATAAAATATAATTTACATCATAATATGCCATTGTGAAAGATATATTTTTTGCTTTAGTGCATCATGGGAATTATACCCATAAATACCTTATAAGTCCACCACAAAGACAAAGACCTCGCCCCTGTATATCCTACATAAGCTGTTGGGGCAAGTGCTGTTGGCGAGCACCTATGACAACTGGCACAGCACACATTGGGGTGGTGCGGCCGTCACCACGCCCAGCCGCCTTTGTCTCCCCAGTGCCGATGTTTACACGCCACACCTGTTCCGATATTCGCCGCTGTATGTTGGACTTATTTCGCACCGTACGTAGCCACCCGTGCTAAACTGTGGTGCTGCTGTGTTGGCAAAGTGTGGCAATCGGACTCGGGTAGCGCAGCGTGCTAACTGCTGCACCACCGCTCCCCAACTAAACAGCACCACGACAAAGACACCCTTCTGATCAAGTTGCAAACCCGAGAAGAGGGAGAACGCAGCCGATGTTTGTTGATACGATCTGGCTGGACTCCACAGCTTGGACAAGTAATTCACAAACCTCTCACTCCCCCTTTGCCCTTGTGTGTTTACTCTCTTGCAGTTCGGAGTTCGGCGCCAAATTCCAGAGGCAAATGAAGCTCAGAAGGAAACCCCCCGCCCAACCCCGGTGACCCTAGCCGCTGGAACTTGAGCTATTGACAACACGAGGGACATTGCTGCAGCCAGTTCTGCCCTCACCCGTGTGGTTTTTGAAGGTCCTCTGCCTCGGATGATCAGCATCGTGGTAACAGCTGAGAGATGGGAGTCCCCCAACGGCAGTGCTGAAAGTGCTCGCAGACTAACAATGGGCCAAAGTTCAACACAAACCCCACCCCGCCCAGGCAATGTTGTAGTTCTTGCCTTAAAATGTAACGAAGTTCGTATGTCACACCCTTGCCAATATCTATACTATGTAGACTTGGGATGTGATGTGATGCCAGGCGAGATATGGCATTTTGAATGATCCTAGAAACTCTTGTTTCTGGTCGATCAGGAAGTATGAAATGACAGGAAATGACCTCGCTTATATTACATCACTTCCATGCTTTTCCCACCAAAAGTGGTGTAACATGACATCGGGTTTCCTCACTTTGTTCGCACGAAGAAACGTGAAATGATGACGTGATATTAGCGGTCCGGAAAATGGGTATAAAGATCCGAAATTGTCCTTAAACATCCGAAACGTTTGAATCAGAAATTCATCCCGAGTATACACGCAAAGGGGCGATACCACATCATCCCCCGACTGGCAGACTGAATGCACACTTGCTGCAGCCCGTTGCTGCGTATACAGCTTTACTCCACCCAGGGACTGCTGCCACTGGGGAGTTCTCCTTGGCCAGACTGCGTTTGGGGCATTGGAATGGTTGATTTGAGGCTGGCGAGGAATGCAATCACCCTGGACATGCAAATTATTATCCTTGCCACGTGTTTACTCTGTTACAGTTTTTCTCATTTTATGAGTCGGTTACTTTTTCCACATTGTATTTGTGTTTACTTTTTTGTTGTTTACTTTGAGGTGTTTTTTTAAAAGTATATAACCAAAGACCATACTATGAATTTGGAACGCACGCAAGTATTTGTTCTTATCTAAATGGTTTTTAGTTTTGCTTCAAGGCTAATTTCTTAGTGGCTACCATGTAAAGTGTCATTACTATACTAGGATTATAAAGATCAAGGAATTTTCACTTGCAGGATTATACAGAATACATAACTATACAGTATATATACACACAAACACAATTTCAATATATATTGCTAACCTATTTTAATAATAATAATAATACTACACTACAAAGGCTCGTATTATTTTAATAAAGTTATACTACAAGGGGGTCATGTCAAGATAATGCGTGAGGCTTAGGTTTAATATTTTTGCACGAGCCGCTTCAGTTTGCGGTACAAACGCTTTTACGTTGGAAACCCTCGCTGAAATCGGCGCAGCAACGACGACGACGTTTGTAAGGGACTTCGCAGATCCCATCAATTGGCTCTCTAACCCGCGTGGGGTTGGCGCCGGATAAAAAAAAAACGCACTCCGAGAAAATTCGCCCATCGTGCGGATATTAGCCAATCAAACAAGAGGGCAGGGAGGGGGTGTCACGTGACGCCGTATCAACCGATGGGATTGGATCGATTTCCAACTGCCACGCCAAACGTCTTCCCTACGCGTGCACGTCTCTTTGATCGGCGACTTCCGTCCGATTTTGTTCTATTGCAGCCCAACGTCTCGCGTGGCCATCGCGCCACCAACACTGCGGTGAATTAATGGAACAGGCGAATTTAATACGAAGGGTCATCGTGTTATTTGATTTTGCCGCCTTCGATGACGGAGATGAGACGGTTGTTTCTCGCTACCCTTGAACCCGTTTTTTTAAATCTTTTCTTCCTTGGGTGGACATTAGCAGTGCCAACCCAGCGCTCTGACCAGCTGTTAACCCCTTGAGGCACCCAGCCACCTGAATCTCACCTTTAGTGTGATGCCCCACCCCCCCACTTCTGTATAGTGAACACACGTGCAATTGAGATCAAGAGGTCATTACTTTATAAACATGAATGGCATTTAGTTTGTACTTTGCGTGCCGATGCTCTATTTCAGACTCGAAACCTTTTTGACGTATGCGCGTTTGTGCGGTGTCGCACGCACGCACGTACGTATAATGTCATCGTGTACGGCCCTTTATCAATCCACTGCTGGATGAAGCCCTCCCCACGCAATGGCGGCCGTGTGGGTTGAAGGGGATGAGACCCAGGGCTGGTCTCAGATGTCACTCGGCACCGAAGTTGCCCGTAGCCGGGAAGTGACTCCGTGTCTCCGGCTTGATAGCGCGTGCTGTGCTCACCATGGCGCACACCCATGCCGTCCACTCCCGCTTCACGTCACGTCAATATGCATACAGTGCGTCATTGATGACTCGAATTAAATGTTGTCTTAGACTTAGAGAATCTCACCTTTCTGGGGGTCATCTGTCCCCAGGTAATGGTTTTTGTGGTGACAATCGTAACTTATTCAATGTGGATAATACTTCACATTTGTCTTAATAATCATGATCTATTTTAATGAACTTAGTGGAAGGAACATATCTGCAGGGAACTATTACACTTGTACCTGCCGATGGTGTTAGCCATGATCTGGGTCTAAACTCAGTTTGCTGGGTTCATAGCATCACCTTTCACCCCTGTGCCAATGTATTACTTGTTGTAGGTTTTATGAAAATCCACGCTCTTGAACATACATTTTTTTTTACCTGGTTCATGGCTAAGCAATTATAGAAGATAGTTTCGTGAACATAATTTTATGAACATGCACAGTTAATCTACTATAAACAGATCGAGCAAGAATAATTGCATATATAGGTTTATACACTCAAGACAAATTTGTTTTTGAGGCAAATATTAATGTGCATATTTAATCATGTTCTTACTGAATAAGAAATTCACTGGGTTTTTTTTACCAATTAAAATGAAAAATCCCCAAGGGCGTGTGTGAATTTGGTGAGCAATGTGTAGCAGCGGTGCTACACAGACGCAGTATATAAGGATGAGGACAAATCTCATGTTGACACAGTGTACAGCATTACTGCAGTGCTAGAGGGGAAGGGAGACGCACAAAGACAAAGATCCCCCGTACAGCCTTGACACACTTGGGGCAAGTGGTGTTAGCGAGTAGCAGCTGTGAAGGCCGGTACAGTACGCACGGGGGTCAGTGGCCAGCAACCACGCCCGGGCCGCCTTTGTCTCCCCAGTAGCGATGTTTTTAGACACCGCACCAGGTACTCATTTGAGGCTGAGTCAACCTAGGGGAGGCCCAGGACCGGTCTGGATAATCGCCAGCGGTTTTAGGCGTGAGCGGGAATCGAACTCGGGTGGATGGGTTCATAGTGCAGCGCGCTAACCGCTTCACTACCACTCCCCTATAGGAGGGGAGGCACGCACGCACGCACGCCCGCCCGCCCACACGTAACTCGGTTATGGCTATAAAGGCAAAGGTATTGGTAGAGGCCTGCGATTGTTGGCTCACGCCGCTGCTAGTGGTAGGGCCCCTTGACTCTTGGGAGCTCGAGAGAGAGAGCCCATCCCCTCGAGGGTTTTTGGCCTAATCTTCCTCCCTGGGCAGTCGTCTCTGACGAGGTTGGAGCAGGCGCAATTCACTCCCACCTCGCGCGACCTGCCGATTTGCTAACTTTCAGAGAAAATAAAACGATAAATTATTTATATTTTACCAGGTAAAAAAAAAAGAAGCGACCTGGCCACAAATGATAGCTCAGCAAAAGTGGCTTATCACGTGGACATTTATAGCAGCCAGATACTCTCTAAACGTGTGGCGTTGATTCTAAATGTGGAGCGAAAAACCGGATGACCCGGAGAAAAATCCACTCGACCACAGGGAGATAGATCACGCAAACTCCAAATATACAACAGGCGTCGGGGTCGAACCCACAACCTCCTGTATACCAGGCGAGGTAGTTAACATCTCGCCGCTGTGTATACCTTTCTAGGAAAACTCGTGTTACAAAGGGCAAATGTTATATGTACGGCTTTATGTGGTTGAAGGAGGTGTGTGGCCTCTTCAATGTACGTTGTGGCGATGCTGCAGCAACTGTTGAGTGGTTTGCTGCGACTTGGGGTGATCGGTGCTGTGGAGCAGGCGATTTGTCCGCTCTTAGGACGCCCACGTGTTCGGTGAGCAGCGTGGCCATGCGGGATGGAGCTGAATTATTGAAGCCGATTCCAAGAGCTTTTTATTACATGGAGGGGAAAAACTAAAAAGTAGCTTTTGAGTCTCTTGTTGCACAGGTCGTCACCGTCGTGGCTGACGGCTCTCCGACGCGATGCCGGGTCGTCTACCACCGCGTGTTGTTCGGCGCGGTGTCCGACGTTTCGCTCAACGTGTCGGGAGCTTCTTCAGGAATCGATAAACGCCGCGTATAAACACGTCGGAGAGCTTTTTAAGCCTCTGCTTAAATATCATTGTATCCGTCCACGCCGGTACGGCAGAAGGAATACATTTCGTGAAGAATAAAAACGGTTGACATTTTACCGCTTCTATCCCTGCTATCTGCTTAGCCTCACACTTGCTCCTCCGGTGAGATTGTTTAAGTCCATTCATTCACATTTCGCTTTGCGTGAACCCCCATATTGCATTGTGCATTGTGACATCATCGCTGTTTGACGCCTGTCGACTTTCCGATTGGAGGCCTCTAAAAGCGGCAATTCTCGTGGATACTTGTGCTGGGTTTGAGTGGATTTTTGAGCCGGCAAGGAAGCTTTCCTGTGAAGCGGGCCGGGTGACGTTTTGACAGCGAGGCAAGGTTTGTAACAGTGTCTTAAAAAGTTGACATTTCCCCCCCCCTCCCAATTTACACTTGGGATGCTTCCTTTATCGATATCGATCAAGGGTCGGAGTGGCTTCATGAGTCGGAAACGTGCACACCTCAGGATTTCACTCGGAGTGTACAATTTTTGGGTAAAAATACCTCCCGTTTTGGATGGCCAGGGATAACACAACAACCCAGGCTTGTATCCACAAATGTTGGCGGAATTTCTTTCCGTGCCCTGTAAAAGGGATTGTCTGCACCTTCAAGTCCCTTGCAGAGTGGCCCTTAAATCCGCCACAAGTCACTCGAATCTCTTTTTCCACTGCACACCTTGGGCCTGTGCTGAGACAGCCATTGGAAAGCCACACATACTAAACTACTAAAAATAAACTATTTTAACAGGAAAGGCCCACTGGGCTAAATAGTAGCTCTCTTTCAGAAGCGACCTGGCCGCAAATGATGGCTTAGCAAAGTGGCTTCCGTGGAAATGTATTGCAACCAAATACTCGCGTGATGTTGATTTTAAAATGTGGAAGGAAAAAACCGGAGGACCCGGAGAAAATTCCACGCGATCATGGGGGAGAGAGAACATTGCAAACTCCAAATATAAGGCAGGCGTCAGGGTCGGGATCGATGCCTGTATACCAGGCGAGGTAATTAACATCTCGCCACCGCGGCGCCCTTGAGGGGGCCTCACGCTGGCTTGGCTCGCATGTGCCAGTGGAAAAGGGAGATTGGTGTAAAAAAAAACATCTGATGTGAATATGCAACTGCCCACAGGTATTTGTATGAATGATGGACACACTGTAGTCGTATGAGAACACGTTTTTAAGTGTGCAACTTCTGAAGCTGATAAAGTCGAACTCTCTCCGGACAAATAATGAATATCGCGATCTTAGAACATTGGACGTTTGGTTGGTACTTGAATCGGGTGCTGTAGAATCTAGTTAAACGTGTGGACAGCTGATTTTAAGTTCTAGTGGGCAGTGTTGAATTGCTCCCGGCGGGTGATGATGATGATGATGACGATGACGATGCCGATGAAGGTTACAACGCACAAAAGCGATGGGCAAACGTTGCTGAGGATCAGTGCAATGTGTGTGATTCCTTCTGGTCTTCAGTCGGTGTTGTGAACCTTCGTTCGTTTCGCAATATTTGGCAAAAGTTAGGGCAGAGTGTAATGTCAACAAAGTCATATTTTGGAGAGAAAAAAAACCCACAGCGTGCCTTCGTTGTAGCTGCAATGGATATGAAACGATACTCGTGCTAACAAACGTGTATATTTTTAATATAAAAACACTAAAGTATCATTTGTCAATATTCCCACTTTTTTGAGCGTGGCAATAAACTCCAAAGTTGTCAGATTGTTGTACTCGCATGTCTTCTTCGTCGTCCAGCTGCCCAGTACAACATTCGAGGTGGCAGGGCCTTTGAAATCTCAATCCACATACAATACTACAAACTCCCAACAATGATGTGTCGAATTGTATTCTACTGGTTATCAACTGCTGTGGCCTTATTTTCACACCTCTGTGTGTCATATAAAATCAGTGTCAGGGGAATGTTGAGTCAAGCAAACGCAGCAAATCCATTGTTGTACTGCACTTCGGTGCCCCCCAACGTGTTATGTATGTTCCCCGACTTTACCAGACCCGCACTGGTCAGCGTGGTGAAGTATGGCCAAACAATCCCCCAGGACCCGCACGACGTATAGATGCCGGCATCCAGCAGTGGATTAACTAAAGGAATTTGCGTGTGCTGTACCATGAAAGGCTGCTGGAAATGCTACCTAACGACCAATAGAAATGTACTGCGGGAAATGATTAAAGGGCTTAGTCTGAGAGAAGGATGCACGGCGTGGTTCGGGACAATTGAGCAAAAGGAAAGCCACGGACAAGCAGACCGCGAAAACAAGTGACGATATTTGTGGCTGGAAACAAGACGGAGCATCTTCTTGGTTCTTTCGGTAAAGTCACGTAGAATGGAAATAATAAAATAAAACATAATAAAATCATTCTCACGACGTTTCGGCCACAACGCAAGCAGCCGTCCTCAGGTGAAGACCAGGTCTGTCTGGGAGACAGCGTCT
>CM025618.2:2050410-2062515 GCA_014621495.2 Entosphenus tridentatus
AAATTTCCATTCTACGTGACTTTACCGAAAGAATCAAGAAGATGAATCCCTGCAGTCACGAAAGCTTTAAATCGAAATTTAAGACGGAGCATGCTCACCCAGGGCACTTACTGAAGGCGGGCGACGTTAACGACGGTTCAAATGAGTTAACGGCGTCGGATTTCGCAAACCAATGCGATTCGGAATTGATCGGCGCGGGGGGTCGGATTGCTCAAGTAAAACGTGCGTCGGGCCTTTTTCACAACGTTCCCACCCACCGCAATCCGCAACGGGGGTTTTTTTTTTACGAATCTTGGCGGATCGCTGGCCACAACGCACCGGGTGCTGACGGGAGCGGTCACACGCTGGCGCGTTCGTCACTTGACGGCTTCATTCACCGGGCTGTGTCGGGTGGAGGAGGGTGTACGACACACATTCCACTCGGGCGATCTGAACCCACGCCCATAACCAAGTTGTGAGTCGCGACGAAATGTATTGACCGGAGCACGTGCCGGATTAAGCTAGTGGGGGGCCTGTAGCATTTGTTATATAAAAGGGCTCTAAATAACAAACATTAATATTCAATCGCATGCAATTTTTAACTTGCATAGTAAAGTAATTCGATTTTTTCATTTGCTATACAGCCCAGATAATACGACAAATCACTAACCTAAAACACACAGTCGTTCATAAAAGTTGAAGGCAGTATAACACTATAGTAATAGAGCTAGTGCAAAATTACTGGACTGGAATTGATAGTCACGTAGAATGGAAATAATAAAATAATAAAAATAAAGCAATTAAATATTATTATTTTATTATTTCCATTCTACGTGACTTTACCGAAAGAACCAAGAAGATGAATCCCTGCAGTCACGAAAGCTTTAAATCGAAATTTTAATGGAATTGATAGCTTTAATGCATTTAGCGCGGGGCCCTTGAAAGTGCGGGACCCTGAGCATATGCAGCTCCATGTGCTACGACGATAATCCGGCACTGACACCGGAGCACGTGTGAGTGCTTTTTGGCAGCACGCACAATACCCGGGTCACGTGCGCGAGGGAAGACGAAAGGTTGACAGCGGATGGATAACATCATGGCATGGACGAGGCTCACGCCGGAGCAGACAACGAGGATAGCAGAAGACGGAAGTCAGTGGCGAAGAATCGCCCGTGGTGCGGTCACACCCTCGGATCGATCAAGGGATGACGGAAGACAAAAACAATAACATTGACTCTAAATGGCATAATTAGGATGGAATTTGTGATAGATGCAAACATATATCGGCATCGCTGCATGCCGTGAACGTCCGCGTGTACAATGTGTGTGACCGATTTGCTTAAAAAGTAGACGACAACGTGGCTCACCCTGCTCTCAATTAATTTCTGCCTTCTCAAGGCCAAAATTGAACTTTGACGCTCGCACGAATGAAAATCCGTCGCGTGCTTCTTCGACTGTGGTAACAAAAAAAAACTATGCCACTGACGAATTACGGTGATCGCAAAATTGTGTCCAAGTCTCATTCATCACATCTGATGGGAAATGTCAGAGGCATTGATTTCGCCTGAAATCAAATTATGCCTATGCTCTCGTAAAAAAAAAAGTTTCAATTCAGAGGTGCCCCTTTGTTGAAGACTGGGCAAGGATATGCCATTATTTTAAATACTCCTCGTGTGTACAGTGCAGCCCTTTGTCGATCCACTACTGGATGAAGCCTCTCTCACACGTGCGAAGTCCAGCGTACGCTTTGGGTGATTGGAACAATAATTTTTGTTCGAAATGCAATGAGTGAAGTCAAGGAACGTTTCATTGACGCTGTATTTCGTAACCAGAATCAGAATGTTTATAGTGGTAGGAACCTCCTGGTTACACCAGCCCACAGGGGATTATTGTGTCCGTCCGTCCGTCCGTCGTGCCGGGAGGGGCTGGGTGGGGAGGGTGGGGCTGGGTGGGGAGGGTGGGGAGGGGCTGGGTGGGGAGGGTGTGGGAGGGGTGAGGCTGGGTGGGGAGGGGCTGGTCACCCTGTGGTGCCCTTATAAAACTCAACGCTTAACCTACTCACGCCGGCTTGTGCCCGCCCTCACAATCGGGCATATTTTCGGAATACACCACGCCGCCGTTGACCCTGGCCATTGACCGAGCAACCCAAAGTTCCTACCAGCTCCCTCCGCAGGAATGTGTTCGTGACCCAATGAGCTATGAAGCTCCTTTTGTCACTGTCATTGGAGTTGTTCGACCATACTTCACCTAGGATTAGCACGGTCGGCTACGTACGGTGCTAAATAAGTTATCCATACATACACACATGCACGCTGGTCAATGCGGGTTGGTGGTGTGGGCAGGACCGGTTCATATACTCCCTCGCTGCTATCAGCCCCGGATTTAGGAAGCAATTGCAGGGCTGCGCCTTTACCTATTGTGTTTTTTAGGGGGTGTGGAGGAGACGATTACACGGCGTTCGCCGCTTGTTGCAGAGGTTCTCGGTTCAAACCCGGCAGGCCGCCCTGGTCAATGTTGTGGGTCCAATAACCACAACATTATAACCATAAAATATGGTTGTTATTATTATGGTTATTGGACGTCAAAGATGCCGTGACGACATTCGCAAGAGTGGGCCACACTCTGCCGCCGTCATGGTCCAACTTTGCCAAATTGGAAACAAATATTTTCGATTTTGATGACACACAGCAACAGCCCCCCCCCCCCTCCTGCGAAACTGCCGCAGACCGAGTCTGTGAAGCGCCCTTCGTGACAGCCTTGAGCAGCTATTCAAGATGAGCCAAGTTTATTGTTTTTATTGTTTGAAAAAATAAGAAAAGGGTTTTACCCTTTCTGGCAACAAAACAGGTGTCAAGATGTTCAAACGCCACGATAGAAACCTTTTTTGTTATTGTTGTTGTTGTCGACGAAGTGCACTTTTTTGTATTTTGACTTAACCTCAGAGGCGAGAGCACCCCGCGGGACAGCCTAAAATACCAGTGGCTTTGGAACGTCTCGTCAACTTGGCCAGCTTCAACGCTGACGTTTGGTTATTGTCGTGTGAAGCTCTCTTTGTTCTGGCGATACTGGCACGAGACGCGTCCGGTGTGCCACCGATGAAATTCGAGAAATTGAATCACTGCCGTGTTTTGCAGCTGGTGAAATAAAGGAATTAATCGATCTTGTTCGATCGGCAGCGTTCACGGCTTTAATAAGAATGAAAATCATGCTAATTTGTAACGCGCACAATTTGACTCGCTCGAAGGCAGCGACCCAGAGGCGCGAGAGCCCAGCTCCAGAGATCCGCTCGGTTAAAAGTAAAAAAAATGTTGCGTTTGAGAAGGCGCTTGAAGGGGTGGGCGAAGAGTCGGGGGGGGGGGCTTCGTGTCTCTTCCAAAATCCATCGGACAGTTTCCGCTGATCGAGAGGGGAGGAGGGGAGAGTGCGCCCATGGCAGGCTCGGCGAGCGAGAGAGGGAGAGGGGGCATTTGCTTCGCGGTTCGCGGTCGACGTTCCGTGTGGTGGGGCACAGGGTAGGTGATAAGGAGGCGAGGCTGAATCGAGGCAAACCAAAATAACAAACAAATCACGAGGCCAGGACGGCGTTGGGATCCATTCCGGGAGGTCGAACCGCGGCCGCTAAAGTTTGCAGGCGCAACAGAATCCTGACGACGATGACGACGAGGATGATGATGATGTGGACGCAACAAAAATGAAAGGGCCGTTTTCCCGAAACGTCACATATTGTATTTGTTTTTAACCTTCCATGCAGTGGTATTGGCAAAAACGTTAAGTTTGGGGGGGTTAAATGGGGAAGGATTTTTAGAGGGACAGTGATAGATCTAATGAGCGTAGGATGTAATGACGTACAGATGTTAAAGTGAAGGGTTCGGTGGGAGACACAGAAGTGGGTTCCACGGTGGCGAGATGTTAACTACCTCGCTTGGTATACAGGAGGTCGTGGGTTCGATCGTCAATCCCGACCGTGATGCCCTCTATGTTTGGAGTTTGCATGTCTCTCTCTCTCTCTCCCCCCGTGGTGGTGTAGATTTTTATCCAGGTCCTCCGATTTTTTCCCCTCCACATTTTAAATCAACATCACAGTATTTGCCTGCTATACATTTCCACGTGATGATAAGCCACTTCGTTGTGCTATCAGTTGTTTGAAGAAATAAGAATCGGCTTTACTCTTTCTGGCAATGAAACGGGTGTTAAGATGTTCACACCAAATAATAAACCTTTCGCAAGGAATCAAGTTCGCATTAACCACACGTGCTTCTGATGAACATGCAAACGCACATGCTCTGATAAATAATCTATGGCATTGTGTTTGAAACTGATTGGCCTACAGCAGAGACAACCTTCTTTAGGGCCTCGTCTCACCAGTGTCACACCAGAGACCAACGACAAAAGGCAATCAGTACAAAAACAACGCATCAGTTGCGATGGCCCAGGTGGCTTTCGAAAAAAAAGAGAGAGCTGTGTAGTAGCTCAGTGGGCCTTACCTGGTCAAATTAAAGAACAAGAAAATAGTTTAAAGTGTTCAGAGAGAGAGCGGGAAAGGTCAGGACGAGCGGCGGAGAAGATGAAGCGGACAGAGGTCGAGGGTGGAGAGAGAAATACCGAAATCCCGGAGAGGGCTTCACGGAGATGACAACACAAAGTGCGGCGTTGGTGGGTTTTTTTTGTGTCGATACGGAAAATCCACTTGTATCCTTAGACAAAGAACGCGTGCCGCTCTTTGAAATATAAACCACAGGATTCCCAGTTTATTTTGTAAAGTTCAACGCTAACGTGCGAACGGGCAGAGAGAAATGAAATGTGATGATGAAAGCCGTAAGCGAACGCAAACACGAAGATATATGCTCCGTGTGTGTGTGTGTACATGCGTACCCACAGCCCCGCTCATATTTAAATAATACACGATAAATCGAGGCAAAATATATTATTTAAAATTCGCGATCAAAGCAAACGCGGGACGTGTGCCATTCTGGCAAACCGTAATTGGTTTTTAATCAAATATGCCAGCGAGACAGAATGGTTGTGATAAGAACCCATCCACTTCTTCACATCTTCGGACTTAACCATCTTTATTCTTAAACATATCTTTGTTCTTAACCATTTTAGTATTTCAGCGAACGCGGTATTCACCGCAATGGATCAGAATAAATGCTTTTAAGTACGTTTCAAAAGTAGCAATTGCAAGCTTTACAATAATGAGTATTGCCACTAAACATGGTACGTTAAACGAAGTGCGTGCCGAGCAATCGCCCCATACATTCCGCTCTTGTCAAAATAAGCTTCGAGACTTATTGGAATTCCTGCTTTTCGTGGAATTCCTGCACTTGCTGGAATTCCTGCTCTTCCTCTTGGGGTAATTATCCGTGCAGTTTTCTCCCATTTTTAAGAGTCGCAGTAAAAGTCCAAGTCCTGTTTGGGAACAAGAAAGATGCCCGTCACAAAAGCTTTGCGAGTGGGACTCGGTTTGGGTTCTGTGCGCTATCACCCGCCTAAAGAAACGACAACGTGAAACTTGAGTTCACTCAACCATCCATCCTGCCACTCAACCACTCGCTCAATCACTCACTTCACCACCCACCCACTCACTCCTGCAAATGAGACTATCCTGGTCTCTGGAGTTCTCACCGGGTTATTAAAAAAACCTTACATTCAAACTTAACCTCTCAAATCCCAGCTCCTCGCTACAAGATGGTCTACGCGATAACTTCTGGAATGACGTATAACTCACGGAGCCCAGCATCGTAAACCTCCACACGTTTACAAACCTGTGTTCCAATACAAAGTAGATCGTCACAAGATGCGCTGCGTGGCGTCGAGGGTGCCGATTCTTTTGAATCTTATTTCGTTCGCACGGCTGATGATGTCGACGATGCAGAGCAACACGGCTTCAGTTGCACATTCAGGTGGTCATGCCCAGACAACCGCGTCAGGGGCAGCCTATGATTTGTTTGAATGGGACGCGCAAAGCGTGTCATGGATGCCTCCAATCGGAGGTGATCGTTGAAATGTCGGGGCCCTTTCTCGATCCACTGCCGGATGGAGCAAGGCCGCAGTCATGCGGAGGCGTTTGACCGCAAAACCCACGCTGGTCGGGGTGGGTTGGTGAGGGGGGGGGGGGGGGGGGGGGGGGGGGGGGGGGCTTTAAACGGTCCAGATGATGTCAAAGCTGTCAAACCGTACGGTTTACCCCGTATTCTTGTGCAGGGAAATTTAGTTTTCAGGTCCATACGGCGTACAGCCGTTTCAATAGGGGCAATTTTAATTATCTATTTGTTTGTGTTTCTACCTTGTGATGGGACTTTGTAGGATGAACGTTGAGATTTATAACGGCACGGGGTGACCAATGAGGTCTGAATTAGTCATTAATAAGGTAGGGCACTGGTCAAGGATTGACAACTGTGTGATGTTACTGATGTTAGCCACGGGCCTAATGCCGAGCGAAGCTCCGCTGGGTTCACAGAGCCGAGCGAAGGTCAAAAGCGTCTCGCGTCGGCGAATTCGTCCGACGGAGGGCGTGGCCGAGGTACGGGATTCGGATTTGTGGGCCCTCTTGGTCCGACCCGGCTGGCAGGCTCCGTGGCGTGGCGAATTGTCCGCGACTCACGTTGGTCGGCAGCTTTATCTTGGCCGGCGCGAACTCGTGCACGTCGCCGATCATGCTCTTCGGGAAGTAGCCCAGGACCCCCATCTGAGCCACGTCCTGGGCGTTGTAGACCTGCGCGGCACGGCGGCAAACGAGACCGGCGCCCACACACCGTCGATCCCGAACCTACACCCCTCCCCCCAGCCCAGCGCCTCGACTCCACTTGTTGTGGTTTGGGTGAAGACCAGAGGTCGCAACCGGGTAACCGATACCCATACCCTACCCCATACCCGGCTACCCGTACCCGGCCAGGTACGGGTAGCCGTTTGCGACCCTGGTGCGGCCGGGTACGGGTAGGCCGTGAGTCACTGGTGAGTAACCGTTTGTCACTCATTTCGGGTAGGGTACGGGTACGGGTAGGGAACGGGTACCCGTACCCGGCCGGGTACTGGTACGGGTACCCATTTGCGACTCTGGTGCGGCCGGGTACGGGTAAGGAATCAAAACCCGTTTGCGACCTCTGGTGAAGACCCCCCACCACAAAAACCACCACAACCACCACAACTACCATCACAACCACCACCGTCACCGTCCCCTCGATTAAAATCTCGGAACGTGTCGCCCCGCGGATAAGTGCGAGATGGCAACGAGGTGCAATTACGCGATTCGCTCCGGTGCTGCGATGACACTGCCAGTCTCACACGTCGACAAGCAAGACACGAGGACTCGAGTTTTTTACCCTTCTATCTGGCAACAAAACTGACACCTTTTTTTACAAGGAGTCATGTTTGCATAGACCACAATACATGCAGTCATAATGCAATCAGAGTTATGTTTTTTGTTTGCATTATGACTGCAGGTATTGTGGTCTATGCAAACATGATTCCTTGTAAAAAAAGTGTCAGTTTTGTTGCCAGATAGAAGGGTAAAAAAGCAATTATCATATTTTTTACTGGCAAATGAGGTTCCAATGGTGTAAATGCTTACCCCGAGCTCTCATACTCTGATGGTGCATTGTATTTGAGTTGTGCGCCTTTCGGCGTCATCTGGTCCAACCCATGTGAGACTAGGCTCTAAGGAAAGCTGTCTCGGGTGTGGACCAATCAACTTCAAGGACAGTGCATACATGATCAGAGTTATGTTTTTTGTTTGCATTATGACTGCAGGTATTGTGGTCTATGCAAACATGACTCCTTGTAAAAAAGGTGTCAGTTTTGTTGCCAGATAGAAGGGTAAAAAAAACAATTATCATATTTTTTACTGGAAAATTAAGTTCAAATGTGGTAACTCATCGGCAAGAGTAATTTTTTTTTGCGTGGCAAACTTTTGTTGATTGGCTGGGTCGGGTGGTTGACGGCCTTTAACGGTGCATTCATATTTATGCGACCCAACCCAATTTTGTTGTTGTTTTTGTTGTTTCTCTGGATAATGTTGGTCGCGAAAGCCTACGACTACTCCATTATTTATTTATTTATTTTCAAGTTTAATTTATTAGCCCTGTGAGCCATTCGGCTCCGTGTCAAACTCCTCAACCGGAATGTGCGCGCTGTTGTTGTTGTCCTCGTGATGACCCCAACCCCCACCCGTCCCCTACAATGGATCGACCGTGAGTGGCGATTTAAAAACATCGAAGTGAACTGCGTGCGGGGAGAGGAGGGCGCGCGGCCACGGGAGTTTGTTGGGGTCGCTCACGCTGCCCAGCCAGTACTCCTCGCCGTCGTGGGGCTTCAGTTTGGAGTAGATGAAGATGCTTTGGCCGCTCTTGAAGCTGATGAACCTGCAGTCGGGAGCAGAGTAGTCTCCAGTGGCTTGGCCCATCGAGATGACGTCTGCAGGAAGAGGTGGTGGGGGTGGCAGCAGAAAGACGACGGTATATATACAAGGACTGTTTTCTTGGAATTTCTCTCACTTGATACAGCTATCGTGCTGTGACGGTTCCACCTGAAGACGGAAGCTTGTGTTGCCTCCGAAACGTCGTGATTTTTATTTTATATTTGTTTTACTTTTATTAATTTTAATTTTTCACTTACGTGACTTTACCGAAAAAACCTAAGAATATGAATCCTTGCAGTCATGAAAGCTTCAAATCTAGAAAAAAAGATAGCAGCATTAGCAGGATCGGTAAGTGAGCGGCCGTTGATGCGTCGTGACTGAATCTACTGAAGGATCACGCGCACGTGTTGAATGCGTAACCCTGCACGTCCGTGTCTCGCGAACTCAGGGGCTTACTATCTCACACTCTTAGTTCTTTCGGTAAAGTCACGTAGGTAAAAAATGAAATTACAATTAATAAAAATAAAATAATAAAACACAAGTCTCCGTCATCAGGTGGGACCGTCACAGCCAGATTTGCTGCATCAAGTGAGGCAGGGATTCAAGATGCAAGCTCTACTATCTCACTCGGCGTTCGCCGGAATGCTGCTAGGGCTGGCCTGGTGCTGAGAATGATCAACGTCAAGGCAACTAGCACGAGAGTACAAGGCTCGTCTGTCCGTGTTCATCCTTTATTTTTTATTCACGTCCGCGATGACGCACATCTTTACCCGCAGCTCCGACGAGCACGGTTGGGTACGCATGATGCGAAAGAGGTTCAACAGACACACAGACATCCTTGACTCTCGACTGTCAACCCTTCTCGAGTAGTGTCGCGTCTCCCTTCTCGTACGGCCTCGCGTTCCCAGACTCAGAATATCCCAGACACTCCCAGACACTCTTTGTGGAGACACGCCACATTTATTTTAGAAGACACACATTAAGCAGGGGCACGTAGGCACAGCTACTTTGTTTCATCAATCTATGTATTTATTATCATTATACAAGTTTTAACGATGGAGAACCCAAGGGGTGCAAGGGTGCAGTAAAGGTGAAGAGCCACTGGTCTAGAGTGTTTGTCTGCTAATATAAATGTCCACGTGACAAGCCACTTCGTTGAGCTATCATTTGTGGCCAGGTCGTTTCTGAGCTCAATTGGCCTTATCTGGTCAAATAAAAAAGAGTTAACAGTTTAGTTGCCTCTCTATCACCCCGTCTCATATCTCTTCACTCCCCCGCACGCATTTGTCTCTCCTGCAACCGAGGCTTTCTGTCGAAGCCCACAGACAACCTTTGTTCAGTGGGAGCTCGCTCCTTCTCTTCTGCTGCCCCACTTAGTCTGGAATTGTTTCTTCCCAGAGTCCTCTGTGCTGCCCCCTGTACAAATCCAAGCTCCAAGATCTTTTTTTTTCTTGACTCTGCCTGTAACCGACTGGCCTCTTTGTCTCGATAAAATAGATATTCAACACTGTCCTCTGCACTGTCTTGAGATCCGCTTGCATTTAGTTGTTATATTTAGATGCGATATTAATCCAAATTGTATCGTGGCATCGCTCTCGTTGTCAAGCAAACTTTTTTTTACTCAAATCTTGAGTCGGCTGGGCGGTGTTCAACCGTATTGGTGACCCAGAGTGTCCGACAGAGACTGGGCCCTACCATGGGAATATGGAATTTCCACTAATAGCTCAGGACCACGAACAGGAGAAGAACGCGCGTCCAGTCATCATCATTTGAGCAGAGAGAGAGATAAATTTAGAGCACAGCAAATGCTCTTATCAATCAAGCCGATCATACAAACGAAATCATCACCACCACTCATCATCAATCATCATCAATCATCATATAAACTCTCTTTCCTACTCACAGGTACATTCCTTGTCGGCACAGAACTTGGTTTTGGAGAGATGGTCCATGAAGCCGGCGGCGCAGGGACGGCCGAGGAACGCGACACTCAGGCACAGCGCCGTGCCCAGCAGCAGCACCAGCGGCGGCGGCGGCGTCGTCTTCGCTCGTGGCTGTGCCATGTTGCTTCAGCAGCGACTCGCTCGGTGCCCCTGGCTGACCTGTCGGGCCACGACTGCCTGCAGCCAAGCGCTGACTCTGGGGAATAACCCCTCTCCCCCTCCCCCCCTCTCCCCACCGCGCGCGCCCCCCCCCCCCCCCCCCCCCCCCCTCTCGTTCCACAGAGCCCACCGCCTTCACCGCTGCCCCCTCCTCGCCCACCCGCCCCACCACCGCCACCCACCCAAGACAAAGATCCCCCCCCCCCTGTGTAAACTCGACAGACCTGTTGAGGGGGGCAAGTGCTGCGAGCGAGTAGCACCTCATGAAGGAGGCCGGCACGCTGCACGGGTTGCATTTGTCTCCCCAGTGGCGATGGTTACGCACCGCACCAGGTACTTATTTGAGGCTGAGTCGACCTAGGGGAGGCTCAGGACTGGTTCCGATAATCGTCACCGGGACTCATTTGAGGCTGAGTCGACCACCGCGACCACCACCGTCCGCCCCATATCTCCAGATCCTCGCTTGCGATCGCATCGCTCGAGCACTTTACCAAACTCCAGTGAAGTTGATCGATATTGCCCGTGCCCTGTGCTTTTTTTTAAAATCCTTTATATTAAGTTCACTTGCGCGCTTGCTTGCTTGCTTACGACCGTGCAAATCTTTCGGTAGTTTTTTAACCCACTTCCCGTGATCCAATCGAGCTGACATTTTCCACACAGACTCGTTGTGCGTGACAATTAATGGTCGTGAAATTTTTTTTCCAAAATTTTACACTTTTTAGGACAAAAATATTATATTTAATTACCAATTGCTTAATGCTGGCATGCAATCATCTGACCCATGGGTGGCAGCCATCTCAAGCCAGAGGACGAGAGGACTCTAGCCGCCACGCATATAAAGGATTTATAGTGAAAAACTTTGTTTTTACGGGTAAATTTTTTGTCTCTGTGTAACGGTTGCATTCGATCACATTGACCATTGCGTGATAAACAATGAAGCGTGTCACGCTCGCGCCTGTGCCCTGCTGGTGTGGCGATTCCCCATCCTTCTCTCTCTCTCCGTCTCTCGCTCAGCCTGCCCTGGGTGTCGCCTACTCCGAGGTCACGGGCAGAGCTGTCAAAGTCGCTAACATCGGGGCGCATATGACGGTGTTGGATGAAATTGCAAAAAAATGAATAAAACTCTCACACGAGATTCGATGAAGGAGGTTTGTATTCTTATCACTGTTTTCTTAAGACAGCAGGAGGCAATTCCGATGTTATTATAATGATCAGTCACGATATTATTATTATGACGACGGCAAGTGGATCTTTCACTGCAGTGTGAGGGTGCAGTGTGAGAAGTTAATATATTTTCATTATCTCGGTCCAGACTCTCTCTCGCCTCCCTGGCACAGAGCCACGCTTTGCATCGCCGTCGTGAAAACGACGCAAACTAAAGCTACTTTCTTACGTTAACCACGGTATGCCCACTGAGCTGTACAGCTCTTTTTTAGAAGCGACCTGGCCACAATTGATAGGCCAACGAAGTGGCTTATCATCATGTGCAAATTTATAGCAGCCAAATACTCTGAGCGCGTGACATTGATTCTAAATGTGGAGGGCGGGGGGGATTAGCGGAGGACCCGGAGAAAAATCCACGTGACCACGGGTCGAGAGAGACACGCAAACTCCAAATATACAGGGTCGGGATCGAACCCATGACCTCCTGCATACCAGGCGAGGGAG
>CM025618.2:2088137-2104873 GCA_014621495.2 Entosphenus tridentatus
TTACAAGGCAGTGTCAGTGGCTGTTGGATGATGTTACAAGGCAGTGTTAGTGGCTGCTGGATGGTGTTACTAGGCAGTGCCAGTGGCTGCTGGATAATCTTACGAGGCAGTGTCCGTGGCAAGGCTGCGAGTTATTTGTCTTGTGATGAGATGATGCTGCGAGATGGAGCATCGCGTGATTACGGCAGGAGGAGGGGAGTGGAGGAGGCACACACGGCCCTTGTGGTTGGAGTTGTGCAAATGTCCAGGCGAATTCTCTTGATCGCTGGTGATATTTGTAATCAATTTCGCCAGTTTTTATTGAGGGTTCTTCCCGAATAAAAAGGCAACTGCATGCTATAGTTTCGTTCATATTGGATGATATTTTCAATAGTTATTGTGATCGTCCCTTTTTTATACACGCAGTTGAATGCATGAAAATGTTTCTACTTGGTGATTGAGCATCTTAACACCCGTTTTATTGTCAGAAAAGGTAAAACCTATTCTTATTTTTTCATTCTTTGATACTGACAAAAGGTCCCATGTTAAAGCTTAATGCGTTTATCATTTAATCCTTCGTTGGCAAGACTAAAACATGCTTTTTTTTAAACGCTGTCCATAACCCATTGTTGTTCTTTCTATTACTCTGTAAATATGAAGATGAGAGTAAGATCGCACCTACTTATTACATATTAAAGAAGACTTTGAGTACGTGGTATTGACGTACGTATCAACCTGAACCAATTATTTCAGCGAGTTTGTAATTTCAGTTTTTATTTTCAAGGTGTGAGTAATGTGTAATGTAATAAGCATTGAATTAAATAACAAAGTACTGTAATGTGTGCTCCATATGGAAATGATGTATGCATCTGACTGATTTTCATGAAAAGACACTTGTCCTTTCTTTATTTCCAATTTAACCTTCGGGGTTGAACACGCTTTAAGACATCGAATAGAATTTCGGTATTCCAAAAATGGTGAAAAGTGCCTTTGTTGTGTCTTTGAAAACGCTGCTGTCAACATTGGATTTAATTTCCATATTAAATAGAAAGTAGCCGGCGCTTTTAATAAGTAACATGTAATTATTTATTTTATCACGCTTTCTGAAAATATTTATTTTTTCATCTAATTAAGAAAATGGATCGTGTTGCAGACGTAATTTTGTTCTTTATCACCCCGTGATGTCGACCAATTGCATTCAAGGTAAAGCACTCTTGCATTCGCAAGCAATGGGAAAAAATAATTATTAGATGGAAGAATTACACGCCTTAATGGTGACATGAAATTTGAAAAGCATTTAAACTAATTAGCTGTACATTGACGATCCAAAAAAGACAATTGTTTTCGGCTTCTGGAATTTTAAATGAATGTTTGCATCTTATAAGCGTAGTTGGTTTTATGGTCTTCGTATATTAAGACGCCATGACATTTCGGATTAATGCTTCATAATGTGGAATTAAATTCAGAGCTGTCTGGGCCAATACCGCACCCCTGCCATTGCCTCTTGTTGTGGAATAGTTCTTCACTGCTGCTCCTATTTCAAAGATTTCCAAATGGTTACGACGAAGCAAAACGATCTCTATCCCTTCTTTAATGCATATCAATGACTTGGTTTTGACGCCCTTTCACTCTGCCAGAATATGTTCTTGGTTTACAATGTACATGTTTCCTGCGGTTGTGTGGGTGCACTCATACATGTTTATATTTACCTCTCTCATTATTCATGGGCCCTGTCACTATTGTGGCATTTAGAAGGGGAGATGTTGGCATTTGACTCTGCGTAAAATTATACCAGCATTGCAGAGCAGTGTTTTTTTTGTCTTGTGTCCTTTCTGATTATTTCTTCAGCTCGCTTCTCATGTCTCGTTCAGTGGTTTATCATCATCAGCCGCGATCCATCTACTGCTGGATGATGTCCTCCCCAAGCGATCGCCACCGCTAGTGCTTCTGCGATGTAGCAATCCACATGCCACCCGCACCACGAGCTGATGCCATCCCTCCGTCTCCCTCCGGCGGTAGATGCCCTCTCGTTCGGTGATTAATTTCACAATTTTAGGTTCACGAAATTATTTCATCGCTCCATCTCCCTCCGGTGGTTCACAAAATGAAATAGCGCGTGCCCTCTTAACGCCACGCAACACTTAAACTGTGCCTAGGGAAATGTATTTTATAAATATCTTGCAGTACATTTTAATGACTTGATTATTTTCCAAATTTAGATGAGTGTCCTTCATGGTATGCATCTTATAATATGCATTAATTGCATTGTCATTAATTACAGTACTTATACATCAATCAAATACATTATATTTTTTACTCAGGTGAGAGCCTACTGAGATGGAAATTGAAAATCTTTTTCAAATAAGTCTTGACCAGCTATGGTTACGTAGGCCAAGGCAATTTACCTTATGCTATGACATCACATCATCTTTAATGTCGACTTTTCAGCAGCTGTTACATTTTCCAAACTGTCGGTAACATCATTACTTTAAAAATACTCTTTCAGTGCAGTACAAACCCAGCAATGGGACACGAAACAATGCTCCAATCATGCTATACCACACATTTGTGGATGGGGAGTGTTTCATCACTGGCGGTATGGACGTGCTATAAAAATCAGGCGACGAGGCTGAATGGGCGACGGTGCACATGCTCCGCGAGATGCCATGGTGGCGGGATGTTAACTACCTCGCCTGGTATACAGGAGGTCGTGGGTTCAATCCCGACCCTGACGCCTGCTGTATATTAGGAGTTTGCATGTCTCCTCTCTCTGTGGTCGTGTAGATTTTTCCCTGGGTCCTCCTGGTTTTCCCCTCCGCATTTAGAACCAACATCACGCGTTGCGAGTATTTGGCCGCTATAAATGTCCGCATGATGATAAGCCACTTCGTTGAGCTGTCATTTGTGATAGCCAGATCGCTTCCGAAAAAGAGCTATTTATATTTCAGTGGGCTTTATCCGGTGAAATAAAAAACAGTTTTAGGTTAATAGTTTTAGTGATCCCGCGCTTCCAGAGGTCCCCTAGCCCCTTGGGGCGGCCCGAAACAAGAGTGACTGTTGTTGGTTCACACCGGGGCACACGTGTTGAGGAGATGGATGGTCTCAACGCGATTCGCGACCGCCGCAAAGGCATTATTATTTACCCTTGAAATCGTCCTTTTTTTTGTTAGCTCCACTTGGTTTCGCTCGGCTTGTGGGGAGCATCGAAGGGGGGGTAGAGCTTAATCGAGATGCCCCGGCTGCTCCTATAGGCGATGCTCCCAGCTAGTGAGGTGCACTGAACAGGTATTTAAATCACGTCAGTAAATCTTACTACGGTGGCCTTTTCAGCCTGAGCTCTTGTCTCACTCTTGTATGACAGGCTCACAAACTCATGAATACATTTGAAATAAATATAATTACTTGCGTTTTCGTCCAGGTTTCGTCACATTTTCTGAAACAATTTCCACATTGTTGAAAATCGGCACCTTCACGCCGGTACGCCTCTCCGACGCGGAGAAGCTGCGAAGTTGGCGCACTGCGTCCTGTGAACCATGCCACCTGAGTTTGATTCCTGGCCACGGCGAACGTCGGAAACGAGCGGAGACCGAACCAGATTTCGGGGTATCCCCGACGTCAGCTTGTCGCGAAGAATGTCTAGACAACCACCATGACCGAGGATGCCTTCATCCAGCAGTGGATTGTCAATGGGCTAAAAGTTATTGATTGTTACTCTTACGTTTTTTTCGGTAAAGTCACGTAGGTAAAAAAATAATAAAAGAAAAATAATAACAATAATAGAAGAAATAATATAAATAAAATAAATATTATTTATTCTATTATTTTTATTATTTATCTTTTATTATAAAAAAATTTACCTTACTGACTTTACCGAAAAAACCTAAGAGTATGAATCCCTGCAGTGATTGTTAGTTGTTAGTTGATACTCCTTGGCATATAGTTAGGGATATTCCCGTTGATAAGCAGTGAAAGAGGTTCGTCTCTTGCTCAGCATTGAAGGACTCCTTTGCATTCACGCAGGTATAAGCATGCGCGCAAAAAACTGTTAACATTTACACAAACCGTAATGATAATATCAAAAGCAAATATCAATATATGAACAGTTGCCATGTTAGTTTCTTTAAACGATACTATTAGTTGCGTTCATCACATGCTGTTCCATAACGGGAGCTGCTGTGTCAACACTGTGATTTGCAAGTACAACGGCGCGCGCACACGACCGATTACTTCTTACCTATGAATACCAATGTTCATGTTCACACTTTGTGTTTTATGTGCTTTTGTACGTAATTAACTGGCGCGGTGGCTCGGCGGCAGAGCGAGCAGTCGAAAGGGTGCGAGTTGAAATCCTGTTTGGGGGCTGACTCGGCCCATCATCACTCCAGGGTCGCTAAAATATATGGTACTGCTTGGTGTAAAAGTCAACGGCTGTCAGCCATTGGATCGACTACTCGTGTCATTCCTGCCAGAGGATTGTTGAATTTCCACCACTTGTTTAGGGCTGTCATCGGGAAATGGGCAAACCGGCTCAATGCTTGTCTGAGCCAAGTAATCGCGTTGACAAATCTGACTGAAATATTGCACTTTGATGAAGCAATAAGTCTTTTTCTTGCGTTGGGCGAGTTAAATGAAAGACTTTAGGGACCGTGGCAAATTGTTGCACTGCCCCTGCTGTCCCCCCGTCTCTCACTGGCAAGGGTGACCTCTGCTTGCTCTTAAACAATTAATATAATCACGAGCCATGTCAAAAGCATTAATTTAAATTGTGTTTTTAAAGTGGTGATTGCTCTGTGTATATGGTTCGTGGTCAAGGGTTGCACGAGTGGGCAGAGTGACGGTGATTTTTTTTCTTCCCTCATCTGTCATCTTCTGTATCGATACAAACTCTTGGGCATCCGAGGGTGACGGATGGAGCGTGTGATTCCCTGCGCCAAGATCAAGGGCTACGTCATGGCTGATGTGGTTGACGCTTCCCGCACCTCTCGCCTTCGCCCCCTTCTGCCAAGATGGGCACAACTCTAGTTATGCCCCATGTGGTTTGATGGCTCTTCCCCTTGGCCTTCCCCTCTTTTGAGTGTGATCCGCACGCCTTTCTAGGTGATCGGCCCTTCGACGCATGTGCTGCACTCATCACCCCCCCTTAGTTTTGACATCGCATCTTTTATGCAACCGCATCGCATACGATCAGTTTACCTGGTGCCGTTTATCAACTCTGGATGAAACATTGGGGCAATTTTATAAATCCCTCCACCTCTGTCCAACGATCAGTATGAGAGGGCCCTTCCACCAGCAGCGGCATGAGCAAGTAATTTCAGGGCTGCACCTTTAGCAATGTATCGGTGCAGTACAATTGAAATTGCCCCAGCTGGCGGAGCATCCAACTGGCAGCAGCTCTGCAGGTTTGACGACAATATGCTACTGACGCTTGGTCAGGTCGGGAGGGGGGTCCCCCTGGCAGGTGGCAGCTTTGCCCCGCAGGCGGGGACGATACCTGGGCGTTTGCACGTGAATTGAGACGGTGAAACTGCCCTCGCGCGTTCCACGCCACAGTGCTGGGCAAGAGTCCAAGCTGGAAAGTGGCCCATGTGGTTGTTTTGTCTTCTTCTGCACCCGATGGTAGTGTTCAATTAAACGTGCACTTCATTATTCACTCCCCCCCCCCCACGTGTCATGTGAAAACGAATGCGCAGTGTCACGCTTCGCCCCTTCTTAGCAGTGTCCGCTTTGAGTTCGGAGACATTTCCTCTCAATGCAGACTGCATCAAGGACATTGTTTTGCAGTGAGAGCGGCGGCGATGATTGTTCACGGTAGACCTTTTGGTTTTTAATTTTGCATCGAAATATGTCACGTTTCAAAAAGGCGATTAGTGAGTCTCGTTCGATCCTTGCCCCGTGGCATGTCCTGGCGTTTGTCTGTATGCGACTGGGTTAAATGTCATTAGAGAACTCGATTATGCATTTATGCGAAAGACATGTTTGGTCACTCTTGTCTTTTGGCAGAATTGGCCTGGGGGAGGTCGCTTCTAATGTATGCACCATGTATGCAGCTGCTCTCTGTTTTGTTTATTCCAGCAGGGAGATGTGGATAAGTGTCTTTTATCAAGTCGAGGCAGCGCTTAAGTAATTGGAATGGCTCCTTGAAGAGAACTAACGGCATGCCACAGTTGGGGAATGTGGGCAAACATCACATTGTATGCATGTATGTACGTTGCGCTTCTTGGGCGCCGTACGAAGCCAACCGTGCTAATCACAGGTCCGGGGGGGTAAGGAAATAAAAATTCTGAATTGAGTGCGTTTAAAACTGCTCCTTTTAAAACATGCATTGTCTACGCGCTTGTAATTATTTCATGGTGCCGATACCGAATGGTCATGTACAAAGTAGTTTTATTTACACGTGCCCAAATAATGTTTAAATTTTTTTAATAATTTCACGTGTTTCCCAGCTGTGCTGTCAGCATCTGTGTAAAGTGCAACTTCTTTTCCCCCTGTTAGATCCCCCCCCTTACCTGCTCGCCACATTTATGTTTTACATATTTTTTTGAGCACTCATTGCTGAGACCGTTAACGCCACCACACCTGGCCACCTGGATTTGAACCTAGGGTCACCGCTCTGACCCCTGAGCCGCATGGCCTACTTTCCTCGCAGGGCTTTTTATTGCCTGGATTCATGGGCGTCTTCACCCCGATACCGGTCTGAACCTATACCCCAGCGCAGGGATGTACGAATTATTCGGCGCCCCGATCTGTAAGCCCAGGATGTGCCCTAGGAGAAATCCTAAACGATAATTAACAATGGATATTGGTGACAGGGGCTAAAACCATGAAAGGCAGCACACTTGAAAACTAGTTTTTTGTATTGGCTGGCTGCCCAAAACTTCGGAGAAAATAGCTCAATTTTATCACAAAGGTGAAAGAAATCATTCTGAAGGTGTCTGTTAATCAGCGTCTGGCTAAGAGGCTTCCACTCTGCAGTGACATCACGGTTGTGAATTCAGAGCCTGATCTGTGAGCGTGTGTGTGCGCGTGTTAGACACTTCTCGTGGCCTTGAAGCGCACATAGCCTGGCACAAACGCCGTGGTGACGTCAACGCCACTTAGTGGCGAATGGCGGTTGTTTGTTGTGCATGGTGCACCGGTGTGCCGAGCTCTACCAGTGCTGTGTGGGTAGCAGTCACACGGTCACTGGCGCATTACGAACCCGGCGAACATCAGTAATGAATATCTGGTCCTGTGGCCTCCCCTTGGTCGACTCTGCCTTAAATTAGTACTTGGTGCGGTGTGCAAACATCAGTGTTCGGGATACGGACGGCTCGGCGTGGTGGCAGAGGTCGCAATCGGGTACCCGATACCCGTACCCTACCCGATACCCGGCTACCCGTTTGCGACCCTGGTGCGGCCGGGTACGGGTACGGGTACGGGTAGGCCGTGAGTCACTGGTGAGTAACCGTTTGTCACTCATTTCCCAACGTCTTGTCTCTTCTCACAATTCAAGTTCCTAGAATCAACCCACCCGTGCCTGCAACATGGCTTCATCCCAGAGGTCGCAATCGGGTACCCGATATCCGTATCCGTACCCGGCTGGGTACGGGTAGCCGGGTATCGGGTAGGGTACGGGTACGGGTACCCGTTTGCGACCCTGGTGCGGCCGTGTACGGGTGAGGAATCAAAACCCGTTTGCGACCTCTGCGTGGTGGTGACCACCCAGCGTGCCGTGCCAGCCTTAATAGGTCCTCGCTGACAGCACTCGCCCCAACGGTGTGTTGAGGCTATACGGGGGATCATTGTCTTTCCGCGTGTGTGTAAGTGGAGCTCTGCTCTGGCTTGTTCGTGACCTCACATTGTCATGCATATCTGCCTGATGGGGCAGCTGCATTCATTATGTTCATATATTAATCCTGCAAGTAATTTATCTCTCGGTGTAGGAAATTTCCAGTCCTTTTCAAACATGGTAAAACTAATCCCCCTCCCCAGTTGCTGTGCTTCGGGAGATATGCGGCATTTCAGCGTGAGAGTGTGTGTTGGCTGGCCTGTTTGATGTATCCGAGACTGCTGTAGTTATACAGAGTGACAGAGTTTATTTAAATTAGGCCAGAAGCCACTGAAGTAAAATTTTTCTGAGGGGACCCTGGTAACCATAGTTACATGGCGGGTGGCAGTTTTGAACAATTTACTGAAATAAAATCCGTAAATGACGAGACAACCCATAGCAACAGAACTTTCGATGGTGACTTAAGACAAGGTGACCACAATGCATTTCGTCAGGAACTCGCAGAATTCTCAGTAGCTCTTTGCACAAAGTGCGCGTTTACGTTTCAACAATTTTATTTTCTTGAGAGGGCTCTTTCAGCAAGTGCCTAATTAAGGCCAGCAAAGCACAGCAGTGATTTGACCAGAACCGTACACAACTGGCCCACCTCTTATCTTCTCGGTGTCAGTGTTCACACGCCAAGGGGAGGGTTAGGGTTTTGGGTTCACATACTACGCGAGGTACTTGTTTTTTTAGGAAAGTCTGCTGGTAATATCGTGGAACTCCTCTTATCCTGCAGTACCCATCATCCCTGTTATCCTCATCCATGCTCCCTGTTCGCCACATTAGGAAGCCACCGAAACTGTGCACTTTTTAAAAAAATTTTAAACTCCTGTCTTTAGAACTGCTTTTTGTTTTTAGTTTGTCCGTCCCCCGCATCTCTGATTAACACTGTTGGCTACGTACGGTGCTAAAGAACTTCAACATACTTACACTTGCGTACGGATAACCTGAGTAACTCAAGTGGTGGAATCTTCATCCTGTTTCCAAATTAATAAATAATACATTTCGATTTAAAGCTTTCGTGACTGCAGGGATTCATCTTCTTGGTTCTTTCGGTAAAGTCACGTAGAAGGGAAATAATACAATGATAAAAATAAAACATAATAAAATAAAAAAATATAAAAAATGAAGTAAATATAAAAAAACATTTTTTTATATTTTATGATGTTGTATTTTTATTATTTCCCTTCTACGTGACTTTACCGAAAGAACCAAGAAGATAATAAATAATAATAATAAAACAGGAAAAAGGATCTGCCCATAATGTAAGCCCTCTCCTCTCCATATCAGCACGGATAATAAGAGGAGCTTCACTCTTGTGTACGGGGTCAGGAATCGAACCTATGTTTGTGGGATCGTAGTGCGGCGTGCAAAACAACTGTCACCATTTCCCACGTACGCACACGAAGGCACGTTTCCTTCCATAAGATTTTCCTCGAGTTATGAGTTTATCTCAATCGTTAACATTTTGATGCATTTACCTGCCAGTGGGATAGCAGCTTCAATTTCCAGCAGCATGCACATTTTACGGTTGATCGTCAGTTACCGCATGGAGTGCGGTGTGCTTATCAGTTCCCACTCGAGCCATTGAGCGTGCTTTTTTTTGGTCAAATATAGCATGCCAGATTTTAAAATGAAGCGCCAAAGCAAGAGGCAACTGGGATTTACAATCCAACCGTCTGCTTTCTGAGAAAAAATGTATATTTAATCCGTATTTAGGTAAAGCCTCTGGGGCTTAATTCACGCGTGTCTCTGCATGTCTTGAGCCGAGCGGTGGCTGAGAGACGCGTGCCCCGGATGACGCGCACGTCACGCACCGTCAAGGCCCTGGGACACTTAAGCCGTGGCGTCTTGCCTCTTTCCGACGGCGTTCAAGAATAAGATTTGTTGTCGGTGTGCAGTCGTGGCAGCTAGCTGGTGTCGAGATGCTCTCCTGCTGTTTAGGATGAATCCGCGGTCGCGGTGAAGACAAGTTTATACTTGCATTGTCAAGCATTACCTCTCTGGAATTTGAATACGTTTTTTTTTTAACACTGCTGGCTGAGCACTGCTTGCGGAGTGTAGACCTGTGGTTTGCTCGGTGCTTTTGAATTCCGTGAAGGGGGGGGGAGGGAATGTCACGTGCAACTCGAAGGTCATTTGCGTAAGGAAGTGTTTGTTTTTCGTGACTAGGTGAGAACTCGCGAGAGCGAGGGGTGGTCTCATTTGTGAGGGTGACCCTGTGGCATTTAGCCCGCTGGTCTGGAGGGGGGGGGTGATTGCTTTCTATAATCTCAATTAAACAGTTTGCAAGTCATTTTCGAATTTGGTTAAAATGGGTACTCTGATGCCGGCACACAAGTGCCCTACTTTTTGTGAATGACGTCAGGGGATCTTTAAAGTCCAGACGTTGCATATCGTTCCGGTTATTGCACCGGCAGTAATAACCAGGGCGGCCTCTGGATTCGAACCACGACTGCTAGGCAGTGTCCCCGGCCGGCTAGAAGCTGTCATTTGGGAAATTGATGTTGTCGCTACATGATCGTACAAATGTTTTAACTTATTTTCTGGTCAGTCTGAACCATTCTCAACCTCATTGTAATTCTAGATTTGTAATTGTATGTCATAATAGCTGCTTTTCTGTAGACCCATTTAAAACGGTGGTGGAATTTTCTGCGTTTCCATGACTGCTGGCCACCACGATGTGAATTAAAAACTAAATTCTTTAGAACTCCTTTTTGCATTTCGTTTGTTGTCCTTACCCTGCACCTCCAATTATCACGGTTGTCTACGTGCGGTGCGAAAGAAGTTCTACATACATATCCCCACGTTTCATGAGCCACATGGCTCATGCCCCTCTCCTCCACCCCCCTCATTCTCCTTGGCTGGGGCATGGGGATAAAGAGAGCAAACTTCAACTAAACATTCCTACCAACTTTTAAAACAAACGGAGGTCACGTTCAGCAATGCCACGCTGAAATATATTACCTTAGTAAATTCAAACCATGCCTTGTTAACAAAGCCCGATGACCAATTCACCCAGAATGCACCTGGCCAGAAGCTAAGCAGGTTAGAGCCTTCCACTGACCAGCGTGGAGTTGTATGGTCAAACAACCCCCGGCGACTGACACGGCTCAAGGAGGCCTTCATCCAGGAGCTGCACATTATTATTGTATGCACACGCGAGTTGGCGGGCGGCACAGGCATGCCCGCAGGCACGAGGATTTTGACCTGCGAAATATATCGGGTGGGATGCGATATATCAGAGGTTGCCGAAAACAATTATTCGTCAAAGTAGCCGTCATCGTTTACCCAGCTCGTTCCGAGTCGACGGCTTCGCCGGTGCAGGTGATGCTTCATTTTGTCTGCAGAAAAAAAATTAGGTTGCAAAAATGTGTACCCACCGATCGAGAGGGGGGTGGGGGGCTGTGGCTTTCACAAAAGAGTGTCAATTGGGTGATGTGCCATAGACCCAGATTTCTGAGGTATCCGACCTGGTAACCACACTCATAAAAGGTTAACCATTCTTAAGTTTAAAAAATCCCATTCTCCCTTTCGCAATCCAGTAGATTATGAATGTCAATGGACTTCCACCTCGTGAAGTAAAGGACGTTGAATATAAGGAGTTGAATTAATCCGTGAAAACTATTTTGTAACGGTGCTGGCCTCATTTAGTTACGGCCACTCTGATGCAGATGAGTTATTACATCTCACGTAGGCTGTAACATCTTTCTTCATGAAATAAATCTACTTGAACATCTAAAACTTGTAAGAAAAAAACATATTTTTCAAATTGTTGAGCGTAAAAAAAGATATGTGAAAAATTACACGCGTTACCACAATTTGCTTTTTTTCATGCGTATGTAGTTTGGGCAAAGACCATGATCCTGGGATTAAAGTGGCTTAGATAAAATACATTTTGGTATATGTGTATCTCAGACTATGAGCTTTATAATAAATCCTAGTGGAATTGCTTATAACGCTAAAAATCCTGCTAATATAAATGCATCTATCCCTGTGAACAGCTCAGATTCTGGGACACCCTCCAACAGTTAACATAAATGATTTAATTATTAATAATTTCCTTTATTCTTTTGTATATGTATAGCTACTGTTAATCTGTTTAACACGTAGGCTTTCGCGACCAATGTCATCCATAATAGAGTTTTTTTTGGGTTAGATCGCGTAAATATATAAATGTGTCGTTAAAACCCGCCACCACCCGACACAGCCAATTCGTAAGGGTTGTCACGTAAACAGAACGTGGCCAATGTGTTGGAGAGCCAAGCCACAACATTTACAATCTTGAGTACGACGTTTCGCCAGTAATTACTACTAGCGCCACGTGGCGCAAGAGCGCAGAAGCGTGGTCCCCACATCTACGCCTCTATATGAGGAGCGAAACATTTAGACTTCTGCACAAATCTGGCTGTCGCCTGATGAAGCTAGTTGTAATTAATGGCAAAACGTCGTACTCAGATTGTAAATGTTGTGGCTTGGCTCTCCCAACACACCGGTGTGCTGTACGAGTGACGAATTGGCCACGTTCTGTTTACATGACAACCCTTACGAGTTGGCTGTGTCGGGTGGTGTCGGGTTTTAGCGACACATTTATATATTTTTGCGATCTTCCCAAAAAACCTATTATACTGTTAATCCCATTTGCAGATGGAAGTCACTTGTTATTCTGCTCGATTATAAGGACCTTCATAGCATTACCACATTTGCATAAGAGAGCATATTATATCATTTGGGAAATAATTGTTTTACTTCTTTTCATAGCAATAGCATTCATGCCAGTGATGCATCTACATATGCGATGCTATTCAGCCAGTCGTGGAAAGGCCTAATGTTAATGCATTATCTCAGTTAGACGTTATTTCGACAGCATTTGTTGATCGTTAACATTTTAGACGTATGGGTAGGTGGCGGTGTGATCTTAACCTGGGCATGGGTCGAACTCGATCCTCCGGAATTTAATAATACTTTGATACTACTTTATAATACTTTAATACTACTTTGTGCCAGCAGTGGTTGTTCTCTGAACATACTCAGCCCTGGCATAGTATCGTGGAATTTCCACCTTTGACTGCACGATGTAAACAAGAAATGGGGCCTTGTCAGTGCTCAATTGAGTGGGAAGCTACTGTGATTTACACGTTTGATTTTACTTTTACAGTGGCTTGACATGTGGTTCTGTTGCATTTAGGTGCTATATCAAACCGAATTGTACTATTCCTAATGAAGGTTTTTGGATTAGAAGTATAAATGTGTTGTAACCCTCCACCACCCGACACAGCCAGTAAGGTCTGTCAAGTAAACAATGCGGCAATTAGTCACTGCTTTAGCCCACCGGTTAGTTGGAGAGTAAATCCACTTACAATTTGGGACGTGTTAAATCAAGTTGTACTATATTTTGTTGTGGCATCCGTGCCCTTCTCACAGCACAAGCCCATCACGAAGGAGCTATGTTTCACGGGGCATTATTATTACACACGGAGGGCTTGCCACAAATGAACCACAATACCTTGCTGATCTCGTCAAGGAGCATAAACCATCATCACGCGAACTCTGTTTAACACGTAGGCTTTCGCGACCAATATTATTCATAATAAACGTTTTTGGGTTAGAACGCATCATAAATGTGTCGTAACCCTTCACCACCCGACACGGCCAATCAGCAAAAAAGTGTCACGTTTGACAAAAGACAAATAGTTCACCACTTTAGCCCACCGGTGTTTTGAAGCGTGAAACCACAACATTTACAATTTTTGAGTACGACGTTTCGCTGGTCATTGCATCCAGCATCATTGGGCAATTCGCCAGCCTCGCAGTAGCGGCTTTGAGGCCAACCATCGAACATAGGCGGTGCGCCTCTACGACTCTTCCGATATTAGGAAGTCACTGGAGCTACGCAACTTTTAAATCTAGATTGAAAACACATTTCTTTAGAACTTCTTTTTGTGTTTAGTTTGTTGTTCTTCCCCCCTGTACCTCCGATGAGCTCGGTTGGCTACGTCCGGTGAAAAAGAAGTTCAACACATAATTGTGAGCAACACTTTTGTGTGACATTTTGCAAATGGGTTACATTTTCAGTTTTGAAAATTATTTTGTCTTCAAATGTAAGTGGCCACCTGAGGATGTTGTAAATGTGGCAATTAATTGCAACGAAATGCCATGATATAGCATTCACTGCAGGGAACGTGGGGTGTTATTTGTGATGCTAAAATTATAGACGGAAGTCTAGTTCTGTGAAATGTTTTATTCATGACATGTAAGGTAGAATATTCAGGGGGAATAGGGGAACTATTTTGACGTAAAAATAATTAATATTTGAACATTTATTTCAGACACTTTATCGTGACATAAGCAGCACAGCCGCTGTGTTCACAAAAATGTAAAGCTGGTCGTGAATAAATTTCGTGCCACGGACGACTTTGGCAGCCTGCAGACTTCATTCATTGGCTCAATGCCGTTCTGCCGCACACGGGCAGGGAACCTTCCACACAGTTAAACTTTACACTTTGACGATATTGCCCTTGGGAGGGAAATGGCAACGTAATTCGTGCACTTGGTGATTAGGTCAGGCACAAAGTTACAAAGTCCTAACTGCTTGGACTGTTCGTCGTTTTACCAGCAGACTAAAAGCCAAGAGATGAAAGATAATTCGTTCTTTCGCATTTTGATGGCAAAGTATTGACGGTACGTACTTCACAATCCCACTGGGTGGGCCCGTAGGTTTGAGCGCTTTGACTCGCAATCTGCAGCGCCCGAGTTCGCATCCACATTGGAGGGGTCGATTCGGCCCAATCATTTCTCCAGAAGTCGATGCAACGGGCAGGCACTGTACCGACTTGTGACGATAATTGTTTTTTTACCCTTCTATCTGGCAACAAAACTGACACCTTTTTTTACAAGGAGTCATGTTTTCATAGACCACAACACCTGCAGTCATAATGCAAACAAAAAACATAACTCTGATAATGTGCACTGTCCTTGAAGTTGATTGGTCCTCACCCGAGACAGCTTTCCTTAGAGCCTGGTCTCACATGGGTTGGACCAGATGACGCCAGTGCACATTATCAGAGTTATGTTTTTTTGTTTTCATTATGGCTGCAGGTATTGTGGTCTATGCAAACATGACTCCTTGTAAAAAAAAGGTGTCAGTTTTGTTGCCAGATAGAAGGGTAAAAAACCAATTATCATATGTTTTACTGGCAAATGAGGTTCCAATGGTGATTTGTAACGAGTCAAGAAAGGTGATCATTTGGAGCGACTGACACCCATGAAAGGAATGTGGAATTACCACACTTGGCTTAGGACCAGAGAGACTCATTGACGATCTTTTTTTGACTTGACAATTTTACTTTCGGTTTCATTAAACTAAACGTTTCACGACGGAAACTTGCGTTTTATTATTTTAAATTCCATAAGCTGCCTTAGCAAAGTGTCCTTTGCTGATTGCGTCTGTTAGAATACTCGCGTATATGTTGCTGTATTTATTATAATAATGTGAAAGCTACCTTAGGCATTGTACGTACGTTCCCAGAGATGGTCACGTGTATTTTATTAAATCCCACAGCATTTTCATAATGCAGTAATATTGGGGCTGGCTTAGTGCATAAATAATCCCCGTTATTATACCTGTTCGGTTGAAGAAATGGAAGTGGCTATGATGAAACATTCTACATTCATAAAAGAGAATGAATCAATGCACTTGCTTACGTGCACTTTAATCAAGTGACTTGCCAGCATAAAAATATACCCATGAGCCAAATGTACATCTCAGCTTGAAAATGATTATCATGTGTAGTGGTGGCGGCACTTCTGAGATGGTCTTTTTTGAAAGATAGATCTCTTGTTTCCTTAGATATGTTTTTGTGTTTCATGTTTGTGGCTCTGACATGCAGCGGACTACTTTAAAGGTCTTGCGGTGATGTCTCAAGGACCTTTAACATCTACTTTAGAGCACATTCAGAACACTGTTAATTGTCTGCAAAACATGTGAGCGAGTCCTCCCTTTGACGGTTTTAGTCTCCGCGATGAATGTCGCAGATACCTTGGTCGTAGTCGTTATCATCCATCATCATCAGCCATGATCAATCCACTGCTGGGTGAAGGCTCTCCCCGAGCCCGTCATTATCTGTCACGGTCCTGCAATGTTCACGATTCACCCGGCACCTGCACACACAGCTGATTTCATCGCTCCATCTACGCAGCCAACGTGCTCCGTGGTACCGACGCTTTACGAATCACAACAACAACAACCGCCATTCGGCACAAAGTGGCCGTGATGTCACCACGGCGCTTGTGCAGTTTAAGGCCACGTGAAGTGTCGAGTGCCCTGCTGGTAGGAGGTCACGGGACAGACCCGGATGCCATGGGTCGACTGAGTGAGATGACTGGTCGATGCGCCACCTGTGCCCCCTACGAATCGCATTACGCGCAGCACGCACACTCGCGCACACAGAGCCACGAAGCGAAAGCCGCGGCGTTGAGTGAAATCTCGGTTCGGGTTGTTAATTTGGAATGCGTGCGCGCGTCCCGTCCTGCGTATGGAGACCTACTCACCCCGCCGCCAGTGACACGATATCACGCCGCACGCCGCGCCTCTCGGCTCGGCAACCTGTACGAGGGCTGAACGATTGATCGATTTCAAATCGAAATCGCAGTTTGAAACCATGCGATTAGCACATCGCAAAGGCTGCGATTTTTTGAGATTTGAAAAGTCTTATTACTTTCTTATTGGAATTGTTGTATTATTTATTATTATTATAACTTTACTTATTTAACTTAATGTTTCAATGTTTGATTGTTCTATTTCAATTAAAAACATTTTTAAAAATACATGTTGGAAGCAATTCATATGTTTTAAGGTCTCATCCTTGCATTAGAATATATAGAGCAGTTCATATTTTGATGGTATCATGTGGTAATGCTCCATCACATGTTTTAAATTTTATTACAC
>CM025618.2:2109920-2183204 GCA_014621495.2 Entosphenus tridentatus
CTGAGGACGGCTGCTTGCGTTGTGGCCGAAACGTCGTGAGAATTATTGTATTATGTTTTATCTTTATTATTTTATTATTTCCCTTCTACGTGACTTTACCGAAAGAACCAAGAAGATGAATCCCTGCAGTCACGTAAGCTTTAAATCCAAACCGAAACATTCTCTCGATCTTTTAGAATCTACATGGCGTACAATGTTTGTTACTTTGAAATGAGGTGGAAAACACGTTTTGGAATATTGTTTACAAGTGTTGTAGTGCTAATACTCACGTGATCCGAGCGGGAGAGCTACTGAGGCAGGAAAAACATTTTTGGATAATTTTTTTTCTTGCCTCAGGTAGCTCTCCCGCAATTGTTTCACATGATGACGATTGCTTGTGTTGCGATTGAAACGTCGTGATATTTTATTATTTTTTATTATTATTTTTCTATCTACGTGGCTTTACCGAAAGACCCAAATAATACACCTTTCGGCCTTAATTTTTCACAGGCCAGTTTTTTATTGATGAATTACCAATAACATAATCACTCTTTACCCCAAAGTGAAGATGACGTGACGTTATTTGCGAAAAAGTAGGTTTTTGTATCTTTTATGATGCGATATCTTAAATGTAGACATTACCCACAACGATATTGTCCAATCATCGTATAATTACTGTGATTATTTACCATAAAATCAGGAATTGGTCTCACCTGCACAAACACAAAGTTTATGAATATAAGAGCCCTTGCCTGGTTAAATTACAGAATGTTAAACTGCTGTATATACAGTGGCCCAAAAAGCAGGCTCTATTGAGACTAAACATAATTTTTGAATGTTCAAATATTGCACTTGTAATCCTAAAAAGTTCTAGATGAATGTTAATGAAGGTTAGTTGGAACATTTTTTTATAGATTAAATATCCCTATGTGGTTTGTTAAAGTAATTTTAAATAACCCTGTGTGCCCTGGCTTTTGTGCCACCCTGTACAATGAGACCTCCTGCGACACTAAAACAATTCTTAACTAGGCCTCCTGGTGCCCTCTCGTGGAGAACTTGGGCACCGATTACATTTTCTTCGGATCGTATTTTTTTTGGTGTGTGGTTACTTTGAGAGAGGAGATGGGGAAAGGCGCCCTTATCAAATTCTATATTTATAGAGCGCCATCACTCCAATGTGCTTAACGTAGTAAAAAAACGGTGACAAGATATGATTTTGATTGGCAGGGGCATGCAAGGGCTGAAGAATGACTGACTACGATAGAGGGGGCTTGGGAGTACTGAAAGGGAGGGACGGGAAGGAGTTGGGGGGGGGTATGGGGAGAGGCGAGGGGATGGAAGTGGGGAGCGGTGGTGCAGCAGTTAGCGCCGCTGCGCTATGAATCCGGCGACCCTAGTTCGATTCCCGCTCACAACCAACACCGGTGATGAATATTTTAACCTGTCCAGGGCCTCCCCTAGGTTGTCTCGGCCTCAAATTAGTACCGGGTGCCATGTGTAAAGACATCGCCACTAGGGAGACAAAGGCGGCCGGGCGTGTTGCTGGCCAACCACAACCCCCTTGTGTGCCTTGGTGACCTTCATAGGTGCTACTCGCTAACAGCACTTACCCCAAAAGTTTATTGAGGCTATACGGGGGACCTTTGTCTTTGGGGATGGAAGAGAGACATCCCTTCGGAAGATTGCGACCTTAACTTTTAAACTTTCGAGCTGGAAAGCAATTCCAGGCCAGATAATGTGTCCATGGACCAGTTATGAGAGTTGTGTGTTACAATTTGTCAAGGGAGAGATTTATCTTGGTGGGGACTAGGGCTGTGGATGTTTCTGGTTGGCAAGAGAGGCCAGCTAATTGGCTGTGTCGGGACACTGAGCTGGTGCCTCGAGAGATTCTGAGCCGGGAGCTTTAGGTCAGACACCAGAGACAGTTTAATAATAATAAGTGCGCGCATGCACCTGCATTCCAGTCGATAACCGAAACGGAATTGGCCACTCGCTGAAATATAATCCTTCATTAGGCTCAGACTGAGAAAATTGCAGAAGCTGAAATAACTGACGGACACTTTTTTTACATTTCTGCTTTAATCTTGCATTGTGGGGGATTGCTGCCAAAGCGGTGTCGTGGTCGGCACACGCGACTTGCAGTCCACAGGTCGCCGGTTCGATTCCATCTCCCGTGGCACGACAGTTGAAATAACGGTGCAAATGTATGGAACTACCCCCTCCTCACCGTCTCTGTCCAACCCGCAGTGTGCATGGGTGCTCCACGGTTATTCGATTGGCAGGTCGCGCGTGGAGGGGTAACGCGTGGGTGCCTCCCGTCTCTTTCAGAATGTCTGACCCAAATGGAAGAGTAGGCCAAATATCCTCTAGATGAGTGGTGGCCAGCCTGTAACAGACCCAGAGCTAAAAAGTACCCGTGAGTTCTCCAAAGAACCAATTGTATATATTATATATCATCCACATAATACAACTTTAATTCATTTTCTATTTGCTACTGCTGTGATAGTCGTATGTTCTACGTTATGCCCCTTCGATAGAGCCGCGTGTGGTGGATTAAAGAGCCGCACGGGGTGCTTGGAGACGCCAGTTGGCCACTACGGCTCTAGAAATCTTCTTTCAAGATCCCTCTAGTCGAGGCCCTTTTCCCAGCAGTGGGTTAAGCAATTGGGGGGCTGCACCTTTACCTTTGTCCTTGAACTGCATAGGATGTTGAGTGGTCCGATCAGATGTGCGATATCTGCATGCGGTTGACAACACTGATTTGTTCCTCGCAAGTCGTGGCCTTTCCGCTTGACTACAGCAGAGAATCAGAAAATGTATTGATACTGGAGGAATACTAAGAGCTACAAAGCTTTTTTTTCTCTGATGTCCAGTAGGGGCGGGTCAGAACGTTACAACAAACAATACAAAACACACGATAGAAGTGGAAAGTATAGGAAAGGTAAACAAATCACTTAAAAATATACAAATTAAATTAAATAAATGTTTTCATCTTGCCAGGTAGAGCCCACCTGAGGTATTAATTTATTTTTCAGAAGAAACCTGGTCATAAACGTAGAGGTAAACGCCACATGGGCCGTTACATTCATGATAAATCTAGAATTTGAAATTTCGTGGAACGAAGCAGAAATTTAAACCGAAGAAAAGCTAAAAACATTTGTTTAACTCAAGACGACAGATGTAAATTAACAGTTTTATTACAACTTAAATTCTGAATCATGTAAAATGTAGATGATGACATGTGTCGCGCGGGTCTAATAAAGCAGCCAAAGAGATCTCATGCCACACTGAAGACACTCAGTGGCGTGAGACAGTAGTGGTTAGTGGTCGCTGCTATGTTGAAGCAACTCATACTGGTAGGAACCTCCTGGTTACACCAGCTCACAGGGGATTATTGTGTCCGTTCGTCGTGCGGGGAGGGGCTGGGTGGGGAGGGGCTGGGTGGGGAGGGGCTGGGTAGGGAGGGGCTGGGTAGGGAGGGGCTGGGTGGGGAGGGGCTGGGTGCGGAGGGTGGGGCTGGGTGGGGAGGGGAGGGTGGGGCTGGGTGGGGAGGGGAGGGTGGGGAGGGGCTGGGTGGGGAGGGGCTGGGTGGGGTGGGGCTGGGTGGGGAGGGGCAGGTCACCCCGTGGTGCCCTTATAAAACTCAACGTTTAACCTACTCACGCCGGCTTGTGCCCACCCTCAGTCGGGCATAATTGCGGAATACATCACGCCGCCGTTGACCCTGGCCATTGACCGAGCAACCCAACGTTCCTACCAGCCCTACCAGCTCCGTCCGCAGGAATGTGTTAAATGAGTCCATAATAGATGTTCTTGGGTTAGATCGCGTAAATATAAAAGTGTCATTAAACTCACCACCACCCGGCACAGCCAATTGGTGATATTTGTCACGTAAATAGAAGATGCCAATTCGTTACTATTGCAGCACACCGGTGTATTGGAGAGTAAAACCACAACATTTATAATTCGAGTACGACATTTCGCTAGTAATTACAACCAGCATCATCAGGCGACAGCCAGATTTGTTTAGAAACCCTCCTGTTTCTTCAATAGAGGGATGAATGGGATGTCGTCACTTGTAAATAAATGAGTGTTCATATTCTTTGTTTCTTTCGGTAAAGTCACGTAGATAGAAAAATAATAATAATAATAAAAAAGAAAGTGAATAAAATCAAATTAAAAAAATAAATGAAAGTGTTCATGTTATGTAACATCTATTTGTCACGCCTTGCAGCCATCAACCTAAGAGGAATGTAGTGATTCACCTCCCTCCAAGTTTTCATGGATAATGCCCAATTCGTGGTCAATTTTATTCAATAATCAATTATTGTATGACTCGTATGTGTTGCCAGTGTCTGAATCGTTTAGCCGTGTTTTGTTTACACAGTCTCACTCTGCTTGCCTAAGTCCAGCAGCGTGCAATTTACTTCTTAATTGCATAGCTACGAAGAACCAATTCTTGTACGTGTTGCGAGCAAAACAATTGACTGTTATTCATTAATCTATAGATCGTTACATGTGTAGTGACATAGCGCCGACTGCTGTACAGCAGTGCAACTGCGTTGGGCAGTTGGCGCACACGCCATTGAGCATATACACGGGTGTGCCGGCAGGGCGGAGGAACTGGGGCAAGGGTCACCAAAGACCTCATCGGGAAGCCCCTGGAACCCACTAGTGGGTTCGAGAAGGGAGGCGCGGCCAGGGTGGAGCCAAGCCGCGCCGAGGAGGATAAAAGCAGCGGAGAGTGAGAGCTTTAGCGTTTAGTGGGCCTAACCTGGTAAAATAACAAAACATCCTTCAATAGTTTTTTTTAAGGTCTGCTTATACTTTAGTCCCTAGTGAGTCAGATCTGCGACGTACCTTCCACAAGGCCCTCTACGCTATTAAAATGATCATGAATAATTGACAGCCCTTTGTCAATCCACTATTCGGTGAAGTTCCCCCCACGTCATGGTGGTGATGGGTGTTGTTTGACCATACTTGGTTCTGCTCAGTGCGGCTTGGTGAAGGTGGTGGAGAGCTGAGATGGCTGGTAAATTCGGGTACAACAATTCCCGCGCCTCCGTTTAGCACGGTTGGCTTCGTGTGGCGCAAAAGGAGTTGAGCATGCGTCTCGCGGTGGATTTGTCTGCAGCACCCCCCTTTAGCCGCTAAAAACCCATGTTTGTGACATCCACAGACCAGCTGACAAAGCTGAAGGACATGGAGGAGAGGCGGAAGTACTACAAGTGCAGTAGCAACTACATCATGCTCAAGTCTCTGGACAAGTGGTCGGAAAAGGAGCTCCACTCCCAAGACAAACTTACAGAGCTGGAAAAGCCAGGTAAAGTGCCGGTGGTTGTTGAGCGAACGCGAGACTCGGCGTCGGAAGCCATATCCCACAGCTGGGTCACGTGACCAGCGAGGCCCATTGGCTGGCGTGCATCCAAAGAGTGCAAACTTCAGCGACGGATCATTTGTTAGGTTATTGATTGGGGGCAGAGGAAGCTTGTGTGGATTGTAGATACATTTTTTTTTTTTTAAACGATTTTTCCGTACCGAGAGCTTAGCCGTGCGACCAGATTTCACAAAGCGTCACCGGTATATTCACAACAACAAAGAAACAAAGCTAAGCACACCCCCAAAAAGCCGACAAAATCCCATTTTGTTTCAATGCGATATGTGCGGCGGTTGAAATTAGCCGGTATGCAGCATTGTACGTCACAGCGGAACTTGTCGCAGCGCCAGAAGCGCGTATCTGAACCCTTCAGAACGGCTCCTATTGCTATGCGGGAAGTGGGCAGCGAACCCGAGCTGTGGGAAGGAACCTGCTTCATGCGGGGAAGACTCCACATTTCCCTCGCGACCACTGACAATAGGCGAACAGAAAAAAACGTGGTGTTGCCTCTCTCCAATGTACGCTCCAATATACACACCTGCTGGTTCAAGGATGGTGTGCAACCCAATATGCAAGTAGCTATCTTTTGTATACATAAGCCTCAGGCTGCGTGTGTCCCGGGCTGCCCAAGACACGTTAGAACCCTTAATTCGTGACGAAAAAAGCACTTTCAAGGTTTGGCCAAGCATTGGATCACAGTGCCCCAGTGGCTTCACTGCATTATCTATATAGAGACAGCTTTCTAACACCGTTTGAGACGAGGCTCAAAAGAAAGCTGTCTCTGGTATGGACCAATCAGTTTCAAGGACAATGCATATATTATCAGAGTATGTTTTTTTTTGCATTTTGACCACAAGCATTGTGGTTAATGTAGACATGATTCCTTGTAAAAGGTTTCAGTTTGGTGTTTTAACATCTTAACACAACTGTTTTGTTGCCAGATAAAAGGGGAAAAACCTATTATCATATTTTGGTACTGGCAAAGGAGGTCCCATGATGTAGAAACAACAACATGTCACGTTTTTCATGAACGCTGCCTCACAAGAGGAAAATGTTTATCGGAGAGCGCTTCAGATGAATGGCCGTTTTACGGAGGACTCGCCCTAATTTATACTTTTGCTGATTAGAAGTGCCTTTTTGCCTGGGATTAATCTTTCGTATACAATTTTCATGAGCTTAATGACGCTTAAGTACCTTAACTTTAACTCGACTTCCATTCATCTTTCGGTGAAATGAAGGGTTCTCGTTATTTGGGCACTGATACTCCTGACCGGACGCTGGATCGTTGTTCCCCGCACTGCCACCGAATGGTCAAGGCTCCACAGTCTGCCGGGGCCTGCCACAGTAGCATCAGGCCTTGCCTAAACACGTTAACGGATACAGGCGTGGCCGCTCCCACTCTCTGCCCATGCCTGACCACCGGTTTACGCGTGCGCGCGGATTTGATTTCGATGAAATGTGCTCTATCAGAAACGTGTGCTTCAACTGTAGGTGGGAGGGAGTACGAGGTGAACCATCAGATCAACGACAAGGTCTCGCTGTTCAAGGGCGACATCACCCTGCTGGAAATCGACGCCATCGTGAATGCGGGTGAGTGTCGCGGACGCGCTGCCACACGTTTGGGGGCTTCGCGGAACGATCCACGCTTTTGAGGCTGGTTACCGCGCTTGCGCTGTCGGCTGTTTCGTAACCCCCCTTTCCCCGTTCCGAGACGTCCACAAGTTGCAGGGTGGGTGTCCCCCCCGTTCACCAGTGGACCTCGGAACGCGCGAGCTGTTCGATGTTAATTTTATTTGGAGAGACGTAGAGCCGTTGTTTTAAAAGACATTGAACTCGCCGCATAGAACTGTAGCGACACGACCGCATTCTACGGTAGCTGGCGCCAAACTGCGCCACAGGCCCTCCCGCCTGGCCTCGCGGGATCCTCGGCGTGCCGATGAAGTTGTTTCATTGAAAGTTTTCCTTCCGATTCAGTACACGGACGTCATCAGAATGGGAAAGGGTTAATTGTCCGGCGGTGTCTTGAGGAGGTGGCCGAGTCTGCCGTGTGGCGATAGAGTGGCCGACCGCGTGGCACGACTGTGAGAATGTTCCGTCGCGGTTTTAATTCGCTGTGGCTCGGTGGTGCACCGCGATTACCGGTCAATCCCAGTGACCCCCACGATCCACTGTTGGCCGTCGGGCCCACGTCAGATGTCGCGTCCGTCTCGTTTGTACCGTTTGTGCTGCCTCGGTTGTGCTGTTCTCATCTGCATTGTCCGTAATGTCTCTGCTGTGTTTTTACTGCCCGCAGCGTCTCGGCTACACCATCTCGCTTTTGCAGTCTGTATTCTCCGTATTGTCTGTAACGGCGTTTTTTTTGCGCGCGAATCTTCTCATTTGTAAAGCGACTCATTTTGTGCTGTTATCTCATCCGTCTCCGGCTCGATTGTACTGCCCCGTCCGATCGGTCACGTTTGTCCTGACCATTGGCTTCAGGAGGAACTGCCCGTAAGTCTTGCGCGAATTGAAAATAATCCATTCTTACACGCATGGTAAGGCAGCATGCATTCCGAGTATAAATAACGTGTAGTAATTGAGGAATTAATCACTGCTTGGGGACGAGCTGTGTGCACAAGACGAGTGGAAATTCAAATGTAAAACTGGCATGGGCCTCCTCTAGGTAAGCTCGGCCTCAGATGAGCACCTGGTGCCGTGTGAAAGGATTTGCAGCTGCAGAGACAAAGGCAGCTGGGCTTGGTGTTGATTCTGCTATTGGCGCAAATGTTTAAAATGCAGTAATTTCGTAAGAGATTTTAGGACCTATTAATGTTGCCCACAAGGTGGCAGTATTTCACTATGAAGGTAACTTATTTGTAATGTTGGTGGATTCTGTTACCATTGAATGTGGTTATTGTATTGATTTAGCTATTAATTCACACATATGGGGTTCATTATGTGTACACTGCTTTTTGTTTCAAGGTTCTCAGAGTCCATGGGTAAAATACTGCATGTATAATTTCTAAGTTGGTCTAAGCTGAGTTGACTTTTTAAATTCTCTTTATTTTTACATTCGTCCGCTAATTATATTCACGACGCAGACACAGTAGCATCTGCGCGTGGATTAAAACTTGTTTCGCTGTTGTTCTGAAAGTCCACGTTACAGCAGAGCCATGCTGAAAACAACAAGACGCAGTCTGTCTTGGGGATTGTGTTCCTGACTTTCTGAATCTATACAAATTAATTTGATTAATTTAATTCGGGCCTAGATACGAAAGTTCGCCCGATATGACAGTTTTGGTTTTATTCAGACTGTTCCGAAAAGTATGACATCACAGGAAATGACGTTACACAGGGGAGCAAGTGGGCACCCTGGTGACGTCACGTTTGTTAGCGTGAAACGGCGTTGGATCGTTACGTCGTGCGACTGATCCGACGATACGAAATCGTCGTTAAAAATACAAAGATTCAAAACTTTCAAATCTGAAACTTGCCCTTTGCGTATGATGGCAAAATGTTCAGGAGCTGAATGACAACGTCCGTGGTCTGCTCACTGCAAGAGGGCTTCAGGAGAGAATTTGCGTAGTTTTTCTACTCCGTCATGTGGGTTACATGGCTGCAGTCGCGCTGCTTGGGGCTTGTGTCTTTAAGTTTTAATTCAAGGAGGAGATTTACGCTTCGGCCTGTTGATCTTTTGACGCGGTTGATGGCGCACCATTGTCTTCAAAGCCACATGAAGTACGATTTTTGGGTCCTTTTATTTGGGACGTGACATTGTAGACTGCGAAGACATTTGCCTACAACATCATCTGTCACTGGTCCATGTTACGCAACCACTGCTGCTCTACCGCCATTGAGACCACCTGAAGGCCAGCGGCCTTTAGACCGTGTCGTCTGAGCTGGGCTTGATACAATTGAATGTGAAACTATTTTTACAGCTATGAGGGACAGGAGCATTGCTCAACCACTGGTGACAGAGCTGAGGCTATCAAACTGAATTGTCTCGGTCCAGTCTTATTTATTTTTGGTCGTAGCCTTGTGCACAAATCGTGGCATGTGCTGTGTGAAACGAATACAGCAAAGGATGCACAAACACAGCCATGAAATAATAATTTCCTCTATTTATCCAGGGAAATGTCACTGAGTATCGTGGCTTTTTCAGGGGTGGCCCTCACTGGGGGCTGTTTTTCCATTCTATTCGTGAGTGCTTTGCTTGTAATAGGAAACCAGAGAGCCCAGAGAAAGCCCCTTGGATGCAAAGGGTTTGCTCAAATCTCCGTACGGATTGATTCAAGAAAACATTAGCCGCATCTCCGGTCTACAGAACTTCAATGTAAAGGGACGAGACGGATGACGCGTTGCTTAGGTGTTGCACTGAGGTTATTCACTAGAAAAGAGATCATCTGGCTTTAAGAGTTACACAAATTAACAGTGCATATAGGTAGGTAAATTGCTAAATAAATCATGTGGAGTAGCAAAGGACAACAGCTGATGCCTGCAGCCTCTTGAGCCAACTCATTGTGCATGTATGTGTGTGCGCGTGAACTTTTTTCACACCGTACGTAGCCAACCGTGTTTAATCGGAGGTGCTGAGGAACGACGATAACTAAACGCAACAAGCAGTTCTAAAGAAATTGGTTTTCAATCGAGATTCAAAAGTGCATGGCTCTAGCGGCTGTGCACTCGAGTTTTCAATCCGCAGAGTGCCCCCTTCGCCTCTCTCGCGATGATGCGGCGGGTAAATAAAGAAAATAATTCTCGAATGACCCTCGGTGGAAAGAACACAAGCGCGTACATCTGAGGCACCAGCTGCATCCTGGAATTACTGAGTCTGCTCAAGAGTTTGGAAAATGTCTCCACTGCCAAAGCAGCCCTCCTACATTCAGCAGAGGGAAAACATTCTTCCATTAGAGTTCTATTGTGTGGTTTTTTTGTGTTTGCCTAGCATGAAAAGAACACATGGGGTACATTTTTTACATTTTTTTGAATGCTTGTCTGCGATGTATGATCGTATATGGGAAATGGTCAACATTTATGGTGTTGCAGTCCGTGTGGCTTTTAAATAAGATTTTTTTCAAATCAAATTGAACGCCTGTGTGTGCTTGTGACGATCTTTTCCACCTCTTGCCATCACAGGTAATTCACTCTCGCTCCAGAAAATGCAAATACAATATTCACACGGCGGTGAAGATGTAGCGTTGGCTTAGCGACCAAAGCTAATTTTGGGTGACTTCAGCGTTTGCTTTGCTATCGTCCGTGCCGGCGACGACGTGATGCGCAATTGAGCCGCGCCGCCGCTGGAGAGAGATGGATCGGTGGTGTTCGTCGAATTGCCACGGCCATCCAGCTGTGAATTTTAAGTGGCTGGAGGTGATTTTGTACGTGTGCATTTCGGCGCCGCCACAACTGCTCTACGTGTCGCGGCGGCTGATTGAAAACGCACGCGCATGCGCCGGAGTTACGCCGACCACTTCCAAATTTGTTTCGCCAGACCGAGGAGAGTGGCGCCTTTGCACATGTCATCATCGATACACGCATGTCCTTGTACATCTCCTTACGTCTCCGTGGATTGGGTCCAGAATTTGATTACACGATGCTTTTTAGTATATATATACCGACAGGACGATAAGAAATTGACCTTTTGCTGGGTTGGTATGTACGTATGTAAGGAAAAAAAACCTCGAATAAATGCGCGCACCTCTCAATCATGCCGAGGATTTTTTGTTTCTAATCCTCGTTTTCAACAGCTCCGAAGTCGACACGGGTATTTCATTACTCTGTACGAAAGTAACTCTGACAATGAGATGTTAAATTATAATTAAAGTATCGAAGCGATTCTCTAAAAGTGCCTGACAGGCATTACCGGCAGCAGCAGCGGTGTGCTGCTACAGCCCAGCTGGCAGCACAATTATCTTAATTCTTCTTGCTTGGGGGGGGGGGGAAGTTGCTAATTAGGAGCACGCCAAGATGATAGTTATCATTGTTGCACCTGCACAACACCCAACACATGTCGGTGCATGAGCTCTCAAACGCGCAAGGCCCTGAGGCCCCACACACGAAGCCAGTGTGTTGCGTTGCAGCGTTTGGTCTAGCTTCGGTGCAAAGTGCGTGCCTGTTTATGTAATGGTGATGCCACGGTGGTGAGATGTTAACTGCCTCTCCTGGTATGCAGGAGGTCGTTGGTTCGATCCCCATTCTGACGCCTGCTCTTTATTTGGAGTTTGTGTCTCTCTCTCTCTCCCCGTCGTCGCGTGGATTTTTCTCCGGGTCCTCCGGTTCCCCCCCCCCCCCCCACATTTAGAAACATGCGTTGAGAACATTTGGCTTTGATACATTTCCATGTGATAAGCCACTTTGTTTAGCTATAATTTGTGGCCAGGTCGCTTATGAAAGATACATATATAGCTCAGTGGGCCTTCTTACCTGGTAAAAGAAAAGTAGTTTAGTTGAGATATGCGGGGTGATATTGGCATATCCCTGCAAGTTGTCCGTATCCGCATCTGCACAGATGACTACCCTTTGGCTGTGAGTTTGCTCCCACTTGTGATTTACTTCTCTTAAGAATATTTTCTTGTGGATAATCCAGTGATTCACTTATTTTGGAGAAACCACGTTTCGGTCAGATGGTGTCAAAGGCAAACCCCCACTCCCCCACCTCCCCCGTCGTGCAGATAAGAGGATAAATGTGCTGTGGCTTCCACTTTTGTTATTCCGTGCCTGAGTGCAGATAATAGGATGAGCACGCACGGATAATGGAAGGGGGGCATATAGGAGGACTTTCACTTTATTCTCTAACGTTCTCTTGACAGCTGAGCCAACACTTTGTGGAAACGTCTGAAAGTTATATCACTAGCCTTCACCTGTCATCTTTGAATGATACGTTTTTTGCCGACCACTAGACTAGTCTTATAGCCTTGATATATATTTGTGTAGCGGTGAAACTTTTGCCACTTTTCTACCGCTTGCCCCTCCGCGGTCGAGTCCTGAGTGCGCGTGACTACGAGCCGTGCATGTTGGGATTTTTGTTCATGTGTGCGAAAATAAAAAGCGCCCCCCCCCCCCCCCCGTCGTTTTGTCCACGAGAATCGACTTTTACCTTGTGCAGGAAATTGCTACATCGGGCCCAGCGTCTGGCTGATGCTGACCGCCCCCCCCCCGCGCCCGATACTCTTCATGTGCGACGTCGCGGTAATGGTTCGCAGGGTGGAGCCTGCCTTCTTGTTAGTGTTTGGAAGTCATTAGCCCGTATTGATCTACACACGACGACGCCGTGCAGCCATGAACTGACCGTTTCAATTAAGGGTTGTAACGATGCTTCAATTCGTCAATCGATATCGATTCAATTGGCGTCCGTAGCCTTGGTTGATTTGCTCTTTAGCTGCTGCGTGCAGCGCTGGCCGTGCGTGGGTGCGGGAAAAGGACGGTGCCCACTCCAGCTTCCGCTCGGCCACCCGCACTCCGTGGGCAGCAGACCTCCCTTCTTGCCCACCTAGTGCAGAGTTGGAATTGTGGTGGAATCGCGCCACTTCCTGTGCATTTCGGTGCCAGTTCTGGCTGCGTGGAATCGGTCTGGATCGCCACGCTGCGCTGCTGACACTGCGTGTGTTTAGCTAAGTTAAGCACATTAAAAGCTTAGCAAAACCAGCTTGGCAACAGAGTCGCTGTGGAATTCCATTCCATTGTATGATTCTTCCGTAGTTGAATCCGTGTTTTTAATGCCAGTCAATTAATTCCAGAATTGGCTCTGGTGGAATCGTCGGGATTGAATATGAATCCTGCAGAATTCACCCGGATTACTTATCCCTCCTCCTGAATCTATCCATGTAAACTCCTATGATTTGCACGTACATTCTTCCTGTTGGCGGTTTTTGAACGGACAGCAGGAGTTTCTCATCTCCTTCCTACACGCGTGGGTGGGTATCACAACACTCCCCATGGCTCATTCTTTGCGCGATTCTCAAAAGCCTGCATCCAAAAGCAGCGCCGTTGTGAGGGCACTGAGAACTGCCACGTTGGAGGCCGTCGATTTTCATCGTGCTTTTATTCTTATTGTTGCTGCAGAACATCGCCGCTGTCTTCCACCACCGTCAACGACAGGGCGAATCGCCAACGGGATGTGTTTCTCTCATTTTCGTCATCATCGTCGTGTGTATCTGGGCCTTGATGAGAAGCCTCCAAAGCGAGTCTCCAAACTGGCCGAGCCCCTTCGGCCGCACTGGTTCTCTCAACCTTTTTAGGCGTGGCGGCCCCCCAATCAATGCCACTGGTATCCGCGCGCGCCCCCCCCCCGGCGCCCTACTCCACCCCGCCTCCCCCCGTGTTACTAAAACCCAGTTCAAAGAAGATCCCACCCGTGTCCACGCTTCTAGTGAATGCGGCGTTCGTAAGCCGCTCCCTTCACGTTGTGTACGATCGTGTTTTTTTGCGGCCACATCGCGCGGCGCTGACGCTGCCCGCGCAGTTACGAAAATGTCTCCCGCGTCGGTGTCCGTGCCGCAGCTAGAATTGTGGGCATGGCAGCCCGGCGTTGCCGTGTCGGAGACACACGGCAACGCTGTCAGAGACACGGCAGGAAGTGTCCGAATCGCTTCGTGGTTGGGGGGGGGAAGGCAGTGCCGTTTCCACCGCTGGAGGAAAGCGAGAGAGTGGGTCCTCCTGCAAACTCGCGCGCCGGTCCCAAATTAATCACGCGGCGTCTGATTCCCGTTGGCGGCATGATTCACTTCCAACAGCGGGTGGGGGAAGATCACATGGCAGCAGCAGCAGCAGCGTCTGTAATGGACACAGAGGCAGGAAGGCTTTAATTGTTTGAGAGTTCGAGGGGGGTCACAAAGACACACCCTGGCCTTCCTGTGTAATTGACTAAAAAACAGGATGTGGCCAGGACATGTTTATTGCCTGTAATTTTGTTCAATGTGCTTTTGCGCACAGCATTACCCATCTACTCCCCTCCCCTCCAAAAATAAATATGACAATGGAGGTTTATTTAATTCCTTAGTTAAAAATGGCCATTGCCACTTATTCTGTAATTTGGGGGGTGGTTTTTACAACTTGGTTATTAGTCCATTAGCTCGCGGTTAAGTACTTAGGGCCAATTGCGTTGCTCTTCTTTTTCAATTTGTTTGCTTTTCGCGGGGGCAGGCATGGGTAATGCAGTGGTTGATAGCACACGGCCTCTCTCACAACAGCATGTGTGTCCTTATCGCCGTCTTCAAACTTGCGTGGGACGACGGCCCAAGACAGACGCGGCCTCTGTGGCTATCTGCGAAAAGCGAGAGCTATTTTCTTTGTGGGGTGTGTCTTCCTGGTCTTCCTGTACGGAAGGCTTGTGCTGGTCATGTCAGGTTAGCGATCCCTTTGGTGTCTACGGTGCAATGGTGGGGGGCAGTCTTACTTGTTTTGTCTTAAATTTGAACGAACGCGGAAAGACGACATTTCCAAATGCGTTATTCCCCTGGGAGTTTTTTTTTCTTTTTTGCAAAGTGAGCACACACTTGAAATTGATACTCTGAACACTGTTGGTTGTTACTTTTATTAACGCTGATGGGTTGGGACATCAGCAAAGATGGACCCACAGGTCTCCCCGCTGTGCCCAGGCAGTGGGTCTGAAACCTGGTCTCCTGAAAGAGTTTCAAGACCCAAGTGACTCCGTGCTCCCTTAACCTCCGCAGTGTTGCATTACCCATGTTGCCCCTTTTTTATAGCACCCGCTCTCTCTTGCGTTCGTGAGAATTTGCACGGGCAAATTGGTGAGCATGATTACAGTTGGCAATGGGGCTGTGTCTGTGTCCTGTAGCCTCCGTGATTCATAACAGGCGGTGGTGGCGGCGGTGGTGCGAGTGCAGGCGTTTCTCTCCGTGTAACGCCGGGTGTAGGGAACAACAACATAAGAAAAACACTCCTCGGTCACAAGCTCTGTGCCGAACGTGCCACGGATAATTCGCAAAGCCAACGGTGGAATTCCGATTCTGAGTAAAAGTCAGAACTGATGCCCTGCTTATATGGTGTGTCTCATGCTCTCTGCGCAGTGGGGAGGAACTGTACACCTATACACGTAGGCGTTTATATTTCAGCAACTGTGAATTGTTCGGGCAACCAATATGACCAAGTGTTCTTGCGTGTAATTGGCCGAATGGAACGGCATCTGCAACAAATAATACGGAAAATAATATTCGGCCCTTTGGCAATCCTCTGCTGGATGAAGGCCTCCTTCCCAATGAAGTGTGGTTAGTCATGGGTCTCGTTTGACCATGCTTCGACTGTCGGGGTACTCTGGACCACTTCAGACATTGCTCACCCACTCTCATGGTAGCCGTGGCCGTCAGCAATGGAGCTCGCGTTGTCGGGTTGTTCGTATGTTGAACTTATTTCGCACCGTATGTAGCCAACCGTGCTAATCAGAGGTGCGTGGGAGGGGGGGGACAACAAACTAAACGCACAAAACACATTCCTGCGGAGGGAGCTGGTAGGAACGTTGGGTTGCTCGGTCAATGGCCAGGGTCAACGGCGGCGTGGTGTATTCCGCAAATATGCCCGACTGTGAGGGCGGGCACAAGCTGGCGTGAGTAGGTTAAACGTTGTGTTTTAACCAGGAGGTTCCTACCAGTAAAAATCAACCACTCTACCACAATGGCTTATGTGCATTTTTTTCTAAATTGAAATGTCTTAAATGAAATCTTGATTTGAAGCTTTCGTGACTGCAGGAATCCATACTCTTTGGTTCTTTCGGTAAAGTCACGTAGGTAGAAAAAATAATAGATGACGACGTTTTGATCGCAACACAAGCAATCGTCATCTGGTGAGACAACTACAGCAAGAAAACTGCAGTAAAAAAAAAGAACTTTGTACTCAGTTAAAAACCCACGTGAATCGAAGCGGTAACGATTCACATTCCCACGGATTGATCCTTGGCTGGATAAAGTCTCTTCCCCACGTCGTGTCAGTCATGGGGTTTGTTCGACCATACTTCACCGTGCTCATCAGTGCTGGTTGGTGAATGGTGTAGGAGAGCCCATGTGACCCGGTTCAGATATTACTCGCCACTCGCCATAGCTGGGAATGGAACTCGCGCTTATGGGTTCACAACGCGCCACTGCTCAGTCCGTACCGCCAAACCTGTATGCCAAAACAGATTATAATGTATTTTTTTGAAAGAAGAAAAAAGTAAATGTTAGTCTTGTAAGTTCAAGAGAAATCTTTCAAGGAAATCGGTATTATTTGTCTAGGGATATAGATATTTCGGAGGCCTGCTGCAGTATGTTGTGACACAAACTCTGGAATGTTTTGTTAAATATCTGCTATTGTAATTTGTCAGTAACCTTATCATGTGATGAAAAAGCAAGCTGGGCAAGACCCAACCATTTTGTGAGCGTACAGATTTGAACAGTATCGCCTACAAAGCACAACGGAACCACAGCTCGGAGACATGAGAATGAAGAATGGGATGGTAATTTAGCGTTTGAAATTACAGTCGGTAACAACAGGGACTAACAAGCACTTAACCGTGTGTAAAATCCTCTCCGGATGATATTCCAGCGACTCGATTGGCAGTGGGTGTATACTTTACAACAATTATTCACAAGTACTGCTTTATATTGTGAACAATATACTGCGTAACAAGTTTAATCTATAGGCCGGAGTTGAATAACCGTTACCCAAACAATTACCGTGTTACGATACTTTTCACTTTCAAGAGGCGCTGGGGGAGGGGAGTAGTGGCATAATGGTTCACGCACCGCGCTACACACTCGGCCAGCGGAGTTTGATTCTCGTCCACAGCTAACATCGGTGGCGAGTGATCTGCAACGTTCCAGGGCCCCAATTTTTAGAAACCCCACACTGAGCGGAACCGTGAAGTTCGGTCAAACAAACCCGTGACCACCACGGAATCGGGAGGCCTTAATCCAGTATTGGATTGACAAGGAGCTGGACATTATTCACTATTATACTGGTAGGAACCACCTGGTTCCACCAGCCCACAGGGGATTATTGTGTCCGTCCGTCGTGCATCCAAAAATGGGAGGGGCTGGGTGTGGAGGGGCTTGGTGGGGAGGGTGGGGAGGGGTTGGGTGGGGAGGGGCTGGGTGGGGAGGGGCTGGGTGGGGAGGGTGGGGCTGGGTGGGGCTGATCAACCCGTGGTGCCCTTATAAAACTCAACGTTTAACCTACTCACGCCGGCTTGTGCCCGCCCTCACAGTCGGCCATATTTGCGGAATACACCACGCCGCCGTTGACCCTGGCCATTGACCGAGCAACCCAACGTTCCTACGAGCTCCCTCCGCAGGAATGTGTTTATTCAGAAGGGTTGTTTGTAAACGGTGACCGTGACATTAATGCACAGCTGTACATCCTAGCCGAGCCGTTCTTCTAGAGAGACGTTGATGTACACACGCCGTGTGTGGATCACCCTCGGGCCGTGATTCTCAATCCCCACTGCTCAGGACGGATTTACCCACGAGCCACGTGTGCACATCCAAAAGAGGTTCCGCATGACTCCGCGCGTGGCGCTAATACATCCGTGGGCTATGCCTGGTAGGTTGGGGATTGTATCGTTTTATTTGCATGTTTTTGAGTGATTTGTTTTTACCCGTCGTGTACTTTGCGCTGCCTGTCGTGTTTTTGCACTCGTCACGTTCTTACACCGGGACCCTACTGGAGATGTGTGGGAAAAGCGCCTTATAGCTCTTTGGATTCCTCCTGCAGTATATGTATAAAAAACACATTCTGATTCTGATAATCATGAGATGTCCACTCGCTGTGCAGTGAATGGATTCACATGTTTTTAAACGCGATAATATAAACCAAGCATTCGCACAGACGGACGGTTCTTGCGTCTTTGTTCACAGCTTTCTCCTCATATGGTGCCATGTGCCTGCACGCACAAAAACGCTGGAATCGTACGTAGGCAAATGAACACTTTAATAACCGCTTTCTACCGGGTCTTGTATGGAAGACAAAATTGTATGATCGGGGATTGTGAGTTTACGTTAAAATTTTGACTTACCTGTTTGTATTAAAGATAATGTTTTCAGAATGTTACGTAACAAGACTGCCACATTATCTAAAGTTCATTTATATTTGAGTCACCGGCTCCTCGTGTGTGCCCAGGGAACACACTGCATGCAGTTCAATTTCAGAATGGAACATGACTTAATTAGGATTCATTATTCATTAGGAGGCATTCATTAGGATCCATTTACAAACTCGTTAGAACATTTAGGCCTTAATATAGCGTACATTAATTAATGTGTTCTAGTAACGCACACATACACGCAGGGTGCTTTTGGTGTGTGTGTGTTTCCAGCTGCAGTTCCTCATATTAGAAACTAGTTTTTCAAGATTTGGCAGTTTTAAATTGAAGTGTAATTAGTGGCAAAGCACAGATTCTAGATTGGTTCCTGGTATCAGGTGATCATGTTTCCCACATTCCCAAAAGAGGCCGCATTGATTTCATGGATTTGCATAATGAGTTCCCCCCCCCCCTCCTGCTTTGATAAATATCAAGTTAAGCAAGATTGAGTAGATATTTTTTTTCAGTCACGAAAAGTAAAATTCGGCTAATTCCATGCATTTTGTTGCTTTGTAATGCAACATAATATTCCGACGGTGTAAACAATCAAGTATATCGGGTGTGGCATGGCCCTTCTGCCAGGGCATCGCACGATGGCAAGGCGTGAGCTCCACTTCCACGCATCGCCGATCACACAGGCCCAACCTTCCACCAGCACGTGGCGGAGTATGATGGCCTCCGTCCGTCGCTTCGTACGTTTTGCTCCCCTTTGATTTGTCAGCCGGGCTGACCTTCGGGGGAAGAAGGTGGTGGTACAGAGCGAGGGGGGGAGGGTCGCTCGAATGTGCTTGAGTGAGTGAGCGAGAGGGTAGGAGGGGGGGGATGGTCCGTGCTGTGTTGGTCGAACACTAATCGCCGTGGCAGCGCGAGGTTGAAGGCGATGTCATTGGATGGAGGTGAAAGGTTGGAGATGTTATCCATCCTCGCCCGACGGGTATCGGAGTCCCAGTGCCTGCCGAGGACTGAAAGTAAACGCTCAGGAGTTTAAATATCTAAGACAGATATTATCACAATGGCTGGTTGTGGAAGTTCAATTAGTGGAAATTACCGAGTCAATAGGCGTGTTTAATCGTGTTTACCGTGCATGCATTCCTGCTTACAGTGGGCATGGGTGTACAAACTTAGCAATTCTTCTTTGTTCTGAGACGATGTTTGCTTTGCCCTGCAACCTGCTGTGTTGCCTTCTGAACGTTATTGTTTACGAGTTCTTATCCATTGCAACTGGGTGTGGATTGGTGAGGCTGTGGTTACAAACCCGATTTAACGGAGTATTTGCTGGCCACAGTTGACATCAGTGATGAGTGATGGCTTAATTGGTCCTGGGCCTCATTTTCACGGAACCTGCACTGACCTGCATGACAAAGTATAGCGAAACAACCCCGGCCGTGCCAGGAATGGTGTTGGAAGACCTTAATCCAGCAGCGGAATGTATGTAGGCTCCTGTGTGTTGACTTTCTTTCGCACCGTACGTACTCAACCGTGCTAATCGGAGGTGCGGGGGAAGGAATGGGAAAGTGACGCAATTATTAATATATTTTACCCATTGTCATCGTTTAAAATTATTGGTCGCAGGATATCCAGCCCTCGGGGATGGGGTTATGGATAGTAAATAGATATGGGGCTTTGGGTGAGTGGGTATGTATGTGGGCAGACTGACAAATAAACAGATGGATGGACGAACAGGCAGATGAAACGGACAAGAAATCAATTCCCTGACGTATGGAAGCACGCTAACACAATTTTACAATTGTAAAATGTTGTTTAGGACTGGCATGATCGATGGGCCGCTATTTTACACGGTAGTGTGGAGCCTGGGCCAGATCTGTACGTCGTAGGTCAGACTTTATCTTTGGAACAAAGTGTGTACTTTCGCTGCACTTTTGACGACTTTAGATTGCTTTATGGCACAGTGAATCCGTTAAGGTCTCTCTGCGGGTTCCTCTAACTGGGGCACTTTAAAAAGGGTCGTGAGACTCCTAGCGAGCAAAGTATGATGATATTGCTCGCACTTGACGCTGGTTTTTGCGTGCATACATCTGGAATGGAACCACTGTGGATGGAGGGTGCTCAGTCCGCCATGGGGGGGGGGGGGGGACCCCTGCATCGAAGTGAGGGGCATCTTGGTGGTGGCCACCCTTAGCCGAGGCTCTCCGCCGGTCTCTCCCATGAATCGCTGTGGCTGCCTCGTCCCCTTCATCTTCACACACACACCCTAATCACAGGTCACCCGGTCATACGTGCATATCACCCCGAATGTGTCCATCCCTACCCTCCACTCCCTCCACTTACTCCCTCCCTCAACCTCCACTCCCTCCACTCACTCACTCACTCCCTCCCCTCCACTCCTTCCCTCACCTCCACCCCCTCCACTCCCTCCCTCCCCTCCACTCCCTCCCCTCCACTCCCTCCCCTCCACTCCCTCCCTCCTGCTCCTCTTACCTCCACCAGAAGTCAATAGCGGCTCCTTTTGCTTGCCACGTTAATTGTGTGCTAATACCATGCTCGGGGTCATTGCTATGGTGCTGCGTGACCTTGTTTTTCAAAGCATGTTTGCGCTGTCGTGAGCATGCTGGAACTGCGCTGGTCAGAAATACTCTTAAATTTCGATTTAAAGCTTTCGTGACATTATTTTATTATGTTTTATTATTATTTTTATTTTATTACTTCCCTTCTACGTGACTTTACCGAAAGAACCAAGAAGAAGAAATACTCTTGTGAACCCTCATGCCGTGCCGCCACTGCCTTTTAACCCAGACTGCCCTCGGTGGCAGTTCCACGATCATCACCTTGTGTGAAAAACGGAGATTGTTCAATCAAAACAAAGCATTTAAAAATGTTGCATCTCAAACCACGTCTCAGGCAACCACTTCGTAGGCGAGATGCCGTGGGCTGGAGGGCCGTGGACCTCCAATGCTCGCCTATTCCTACCCAGGATAATGCGTCGCCCTCCTTCCCGTACATGTGGAGGTTTAAAAAAATAAATGTTTGGTCTTTGCACCGTCATCTCGGGTCAGACTCGCACGACACCAAGGCTGCGGGTGGTGGAGGCAGGAGGGATGAGGGGGAGGGAGTGCGCGGGGGAGTTGGGAAACGCGCAGGACGAGGGGTTCATGCGACCGGGCCCGGCTCTGAGTTAGGCGCTGGTACGCGCCCTGGGCCTGGCCTCGATCTTAACCGACCGCTGAAACGTGGGCTGAGCAGCCCCCCCCCTTCCCTTCCCCCCCCATGTTCTCTACGTGACCGCGCCGATTGGCGATGCATTCTTCGGCTTGTGACGCTTCGTCCGTAGAACCAGTTCTCGTGACGCATCGTCCGTTGGGTTCTCGTGCGCGTGAGAATTGCCGAGGTTGTTTTGTGACTATAATTCGTGGTTTTCGCGACCCCTGTGGCGACCACTGGAGGGCGCTACACTCACTGAGACGGAGCGCAAAAGAATCGATTTATTTTCATCGAATCGTGATCCGAATTGGTTGCACTATTTTCAGCCTATCATCGCTGACAACATGATTAGAATCCTTTTGATCGTTAACTTCTTGTCCATTCTGGCACCCCCAAGAGTTTGGCCTTCTGCATCGATTGACGGCATCAAAACACAATTTTGCGTTGAGTGACACGCACGCGCGATTTGGCAATGCAGTGGGTTTTGAAGACGATACAAGGGTCTGACATTTTGTTACGCTGCACATGCTTTGGATGGCACATTTTCACGATGCACACGCGCAGTTAAAGCGTTATGCTTGCGTGGCAAATAGCATTCCATGCCATGGCCACACACGGAAATCAATTTGAAAATAATGTGTTTGTTCCCAGTAGAAAAAGAGGCTGCACTTCTTTATCCAAAAGACTGAACTCACTATACATTGTTTAGCAAAATAGAGCAAAAGCCAAATGCATGGCTCTTTGACCAAGTACACTGTGAGTCTCTCTAAAATTTTAATCAGACCAAGCCACAATCTCCCTGGCCCTCTCGTTGCTTGTGGCTTTCGTGTTGAGCCCAACACACTGGCAGCCTTTCCCTGGAACTCCGCACATTACAAATGTATACAACGGACCACATTGAATCTGTAGTAACGATGATGATGTTCTTTATTTACCAAGGCAAGCCACACTCACTCTCAAGGCTTTCTCAGAAGGGTTTTGCTCTGGCGTGTTTTGCCAATTGCTTTGTGCCACAGTGCCACAGTGGCAAGATGTTAAGGTCTTCGCCTGGTATACAGAAGGTCATGGGTTCGATCTTGACCCTGATGCCTTCTGTATATTTGGAGTTTGCATCTCTCTCCCTCCCGTGGTCACGTGGATTTTTCTCCAGGTCATCCGTTTTTTTCCTTCCACATTTCGAATTAACATCATGCGTTTAGAGTATTTGGTTGCGATGAAATGTCCACATGATATACATATATTTTATTATTTCCATTCTACGTGACTTTACCGAAAGAACCAAGAAGATGAATCCCTGCAGTCACGAAAGCTTTAAATCAAAATTTATACATATATAGCTCAGTGGGCCTTACCTGGTAAAATAAAAATATTTTAATAGTTTAAAATAATTTTGGTCTCTTCCCCCACTGCCTTTTCTCCTTCACTTTTGTTTCTCTTCCCTCGCCTTTCCTTCCCCATGTAAAACCCTACACTCCCACTTCTCGTAGTCCCTAGATTAGCGGGGTTAGCGAGCCCACGCTTCACCCCTTCCCAGAAGCCAGGAAGCACTGAGTTCGGTCTTCGGCCCGTGGAATTTCTGTACCCCCCCTCCCCTCCCGTGGTTCGTGCCTTTTTACCGGGCTCTTGTCAAATAAATTAAATAAATACAGAGTATTTTGCACGTGGGAGAAAGGAAGAAGACCGGGAGAAAGCCCACGCACATGGGGGAGTGTGGGGAGGGTTTAATAATTAATTGCTGCAATTCCATTGAAATGGCTTATTGCTAAGTGTACACTCCCTATCTTAGTTTTTGTACATCTCAATGTTATTGCAGTTGTTGAATACGAGTGAGTAATATCTCATCTGGTCCTGGGTGCACCCCCTCCACCACCCCTTCACCACCCCTTCACCAGCCCGCACTGACTGGCTTGGTGAAGTATGGTCAAACGACCCCCATGAACCTGCGTGCTGTGGGGGAGTCCTTTATCTAGCAGTGGCTTGATGAAAGGTCTGTAATTCAACATTGGACGGTTGCAAATACTTCGTTATTTACAGTTTATCACGTTTCAAAGTCAAAGTGCCACGCTGCTCTAAAGAGCAATGGGGGTGGTGGTACACGCCGCTCTTGGCAGCCCTTTGATAACGGTGGGAAATTCCACATTTCCATGGCGAAGGGCCACTCTCGTCATAAGGCAATCGCTGTTGACTTCCCGTGAAGTGGGAACTCATTTTTTTTCCGCCCATCAACCATCACGCAAGTGAACGTTCGCTCCTATAGCTGCATCTGCAGTGCAAGTATTTCTGGGGCTGGCAGCGAGCGTGTTAAATAGAGGGGAAGGAAATCGGTTGGGCCCCATTCCCTTGGGGCATCTTTGGAATGAACAAGTTTTTAAATAGCCGCTCGTAGGATAATACAATCCGATCTCATTGTTACTTGTGTATTTCGTTGGCTCGCGATTGTGTTATGCTGGGGATGATACTAGTCTGGAGCCTTCGGCGTTTCCATTTAAAGCGTTCTGCCATGGGGGAACACGGTGCCAACGTTTGTGCCCGTGTTTTCTCGAAACTCGTGTCTCGGGGGGCCGCAGCGTGGGCTCGCAAATGGAGGTGCAGGACTGATTCTGATTTCAACTCGCCACTGATTTGAGCCCTGGCCAGGAATTAAACTTGCGTCGGTGGGTTCATAGCGCAGTGCACCAACCACTGAATTGACCACTCCACCCCAGATGTTAGAAGAATATTAATCTAATCTTCAATGTCGTTGCCTGAACTGCAATGTAAAAAAACAAATCTGTAAATTTGCAATCAGAAAAATGCCACATTTCTGTGTTTTCTGTAAAGCTAAATTTAAAGCCGCTGATGCAGGAAAATATTCCTCTTGCCTCCCCCAGGGCTCGAGTCACGTCGAATACCATTTATGGAAGCCCACGAGTTGTATTAAATAAATGCACCTAGTTTTTGGGGATGAATGGAATGTTGTTATTCGGCTCCATATTAATTTGCAATAATAATACATCTCATAAATGGGTACACACCCACTGTACACAAACAAATCTCAAAAGTTAAATTGTCTCCATAAGCATTGAAGCTTATGTTGATCTCACTTGTGCCACCCTTGAGTTGGTGGTGGAAATTCCTTGTGCCTATGGTGGGTGGGTCGGTGGGGAGATGGGTGTGTGGCTAGGAAAGATGGTTTGTGGATATTAATTGTTTGGGTGTTTAATTACTAAATATTTGGGCTTTCTGCCCAGTTCAACTCAAAATATTATGTACAATGTCGATATCCGGCTGGTTAATTGGAGGAACACCTGCTGCTTGTGTTCGGTGATTATTTTTTTTCAATTTGAATTTCAAATGTGGAATTTGGGCCATGGAACCGTCATGCAATGACTTGCGCCAATAGATTAAGTTTGCCGTTTGAGCCAGTTACCCAACCAAATGATTTCGTGGTGTGTTTAACTTCCCTTTGCGACAGCGACCGGCTCTGTAGTTGCAACAGAACGTAGGTGTATTTTAACGTGCCGTGTATAAATGCCGTGTAATTTAAACGACACGTTAAATTGTTCTTGCGTCATTGGTCATGCCTTGTCCGATTTAGGCCAAAGTGTGAAAGCAATTTTCTCTCTGGTACTGAGAGGAGAGGAGCATCTTCATGTGTTTATTTTTATTTCTGGCTACCCATATTGAGGATCGGTTCTAAGTTTCGGGTAGATTTTTTTGTTGACCCAGTCTGAATTGCAAGAGTAACCTGGGGTAGTAGCGCCTGCCAGTAGTGGGCTATGATTGTTACGTAGCATCCCAATGAAGCAATTTACGCAAAGATCTCAAATCTGGACCCTGACGCTGCTGGTACCCCCCATGGCTTATTCTTGTGACTAATCGCAGGGGGATCTTTAACGTCCGCTGAATCAGACGGCGCGCGCGTGGTTATTACACCGGGCGCTGCCACTCGATTCGAACTGCGCCCTCTGGGACAAGTGGCGAAAGCACTTTTACCGGGATGCCGCATCGCGGTTAGGGCTTTTGGGGCAATGCTGTTAGCGAAGTAGCACCCATGACGGTTGGCACTGTAGCACACGAGGGGGTGGTTGGCCAGCACCACGCCCGGTCACCTTTGTTTCCCGATTGGCGATGTTTACACACCGTGCTAGGTACTCATTTGAGGCTGAGTCGACCAAGGTAGTGGAGGCCCAGGGCCAGTTCCGATAATCGTCTCACTTGTGTTGGCTGCGAGCCGGAATCGAACTCGGGTCGCCGGATTCGTAGCGCAGCGTACTAACCACAAACACTGAAACAGACATTTTCAACGTCAAGTTATAATTATAAATGCGTTGACGAACAGAAAGTGAGATTGACAAGCAGCCTTTTTGAAAAAGTATTTTTTATTCTTTTTAAAATGAGCAAACCAAGATAATCCCAACAACCGTCACTTTAGAATACCGTTGGTACACTGGCCATGGCATCGAGCACGGATGTGTACTAATTCTGAACACACACGTCATTGAATGCATAAACACAACGTGTAAAGCAGAACACGTCACCAAATGAACATGGGAGTACAAAAAGTTAGGGAATGCGTTGGGCTGTGTGTTCCCAGGCAGGTAAGAGGAATTAGCCTTTGATTTGAGTCATTTCAACCGATCTCACTCCAAGTTATGTATTTCCATCTTTTCTTTTTTTCTTAAACTTTATTATCAACTCGGTAGGCGATGTGAGAGCGTTGCAGTTTGGCAGAGTGCCCCCCGTGTGCCCCGAACGCTCGGGCAAGGTGTGACGTGACCTCAGCGAATTAGATTACGAGTTGGCTTATCTTGGAATTTTGGCATCGTCATTTTTCTCTCCGAAGGCGAAAATGGCTTTTTAAACCGTTATCGGATATATCTTTTAAATACACTATGTACAAGTATGTACATCGCGTGTCCACGTGGCATTTGTCGTCTTAAATGCTTCGCAGCAGCCGCTGCCTTTGCACCACGGAATTTGTTCTCGACAAATGTGTGCGCGTTCCGCATCGACACCACAACAAAACGAAAGCGCAGTAACGTCGTTGGCCACGTTTGCTCCAAGGATAAAACATTTTCGGAACGTAAATCGGTGAAACAACCGAGTTGCGTTTTCCAGGGGTTGCTCCGTGCATAGTTTGACGCGACGTCCGTCGGTTCACTCCACCTGCCGGCACGAGCTTCTCGAGGAGGACACGAAGCTCCCCCGGCACGTGGACCAAAAACGGGCGGACAAATATTTTGCGACGTACGACCCCGAAAATAACGCGCTGGTTGAGAAAAGCCTCGCACGGTACGCCCCGCCACGCGACAACGCCTGGAGAGTTCGTTCTGGGTTTCGATCGCTCCCGGCGGCGGTGGCGGCGGCGGCGGCGAGCGGGAACGCCGCGCACAGCGCTTGCCGTCCGCGGGGATGCCGCTCGCAACGCCGGAGAACGCTCTCCTGCCTCGTCCACCATTCGCGGCCAAAGCCTTAAACGGACAAGGAAAGACCAACCGCGTACGACGCTGCACGAGGGGATGAAGAAATTAAGAGACGGAATGGTGGCAACCAAAGCGGGATTGTTGTCGTGTTGGCATCTGCAATGGGGTGCCTTTGTCTAGCTGTGAATAGAGAATGGCTGACAATGGCCAGTGGTAATTTTGTGTGGTAGCATTATGCTGGGGTAGCCTTAATTCGCCTGTAGTTTGAAATTGGCTGCTGTGTTTTTTTTCTTCTTCAGAGACCAGAATTTCATCTCCATGTGAGCGCGTGTAAAACGAGCTGTGGTCATTTGAATTGCGCGCGGTTGGTTTGTTCGCGAGCTTGAATGCTTCTTCTCGGTAGGTTCAAGTTTCACTATTTAGAATGCGTATTGGCTAGCAGCTGTTCTTAACGGATCCAGCCGTGCTGGTGGGAATGCGGTCAAAGTTAGAGCGCATGCACGCAAAAAGACGTGACGCCCACCGGGAAGTTGTGAGATCGCAAAGCCAAACGTGAATCGTGTCTGCAAGCAGATTGTGGCGTTTTCCAGGATCGGCATGCCGCTGTGGTCATGCAGTGCCGATAATCCTAAAAAGTGTGAACTGGTACAATACATCCACTTTAGCCCATTGTCACAAGTATATATGTGCTCTTGACCCCAGCTGTGAAACGTAATTTGACCCTATAAATGCGGCTTTACTTACACTCTACTTAATTGGCCCCAGAATCCCCATGATCCCTTGTGGATTCATCGCCTTTTTCGCATGGAACAAATGTGCCTCTTATTTTCATTTTCTACCTCCTGTCGATGCGAACGTGGACGAACGTCCGTCGTGGGTGTCGGTGAAGTCTGATGGTGGTGGTGGTGCTGGTGGTTGCTTGTGCAAGCTCACGCATGGCGAGCCGCTGATTTTAACTCTCACAAATCCTCGTACTGCGATCAACAATCGGAAGGTCCCGCGTCTGTGGTCTTTTGCTGGATATGTGCGAGCCGGTGAGCGCGTTTACATCTTTTTGTGTCCCCCCCCCCCCAAAGCCTAATGATAAGGATAAGCGTGTAAATCCAGCGCCGGTGTTAAGTTACGCCCGTGGGACTGCATTTCGGCCTAAATGTGGCGGGCAGGGGGGGAGGGTGCGTGGTAACTGGGCTAGAAGGATATGGGGTGAATTTTACGGAAAAGTTGGTGTGATTCTTGACCTTGTTTCGTGCTTTGAGCATCAGCGACCGATAGCCGCCACGGTGGTGGGATGTTAACGACCTCGCCTGGTATACAGGAGGTCATTCGTGGGTTCAATCCCGACCCTGACGCCTATATATTTGGAGTTTGTATGTTCTATCTTTCCGTGGGCGTGTGGACTTTTCTCCGGGTCCTCTGGTTTTTCACTCCACATTTAGAAACCTGCGTTTCGAGCAGTTGGCTGCTAAAAATTTCCACATGATAATCCAGTTCGTTGAGCTATCACTTGTGGCCAGGTAGCTTCTGAAATAGAGCGAATAGCTCATTGAGTCTTACCTGGTAAAATAAAAAACTAGTTAAGTTGAGTTTTATGTTGTCTTGCATTGTCCTAAGTAGTTACGAAAAACATATCTGGGGATTGTGTTGAGCAATGAAACATTGACCAATCAGGTTCACTCTACGATGCATCTGTAGTCAAGTCAAGACAAGTGTTTTCCCACTCAAGACACGTTGGGGTACCAGTCGCTTCCTTGTCCACATTCCTGCGGTGGGGGCCTGTCTCTCCACAGGATGACCACTGTCGGCACCGAGGTTAGGGCGCTCGACATCAATACAATTACCAGTTCAAGTTCTGCTCAGGGCTCAACGCTGCCCATCATCCCCCGGGGATGAATAAAATTAGTGCCACGTTGTGATTGATGGCTGTGCAAGCCCGGCGAACGTTCGCACGTTCCGCCCTGCCCCTATATCGGTGGGGATGGTGGCTTACTTGGCTTTTGTTTTACATTATTCTATCCCCGTGGATAAAAGAAATTAAATAACGGAACAGAAACCTGCATCCTCCAATGCAATTCAGCCGTGGTTGCCTAACGGTGTGTGCGTCCTTACTTGTCAAGAGTCATTTCAAAAACGGCAGTTGTTCCACTAGGCAGCCGATATTAAAATGAATGGCACATTTTTACAGTCGTTACAAAGACAGTATTCACAACCGCTCAAGCTGTGAGCGTTTGATATCGTTTGGTTTTTATTATTTTGGAATTTCTTGACGGGGCCTCTGGGGTTTTGTCCTGTCGTTGCAGAGGTGCAACATCTTCCCATTGTGAAAATTGCAGCCGTATTTCATAATTTAGGCAAAACATTTGGGCCATTGCTCCAAATAGGCAAACGCCCCCCCCTCTCTCTCTTTGTGAAGGATGTCACAGGACCTTCAATAATAGAGGTTTTTGGATTAGATCGTGTAAATTACAAATGTGTCGTTAAACCCACCACCACCCGACACAGCCAATTAGTAAGGTTTGTCACGTAAACAGAACGTGGCCAATTCGTTATTCGTACAACACACCGGTGTGTTGGAGAGCCAAGCCACAACATTTACAATTCGAGTACGTTGTTCCGCCGGCAATTACAACAACCAGCATCATTAGGCGACAGCCAGAGTTATCCACTTTTAAACCAAGACAGAGCGGTGCTGCGCCTTGCTTTCGGTCTCATCGACAGCAACACCTTAGAACGTTTCTTTTGTCATCGCATCAGTCGCAAAATAAACATGATCGTTGTATAGACATTTCCAAACGCTGCGGAATGACAGAAGAGCGTGCTGATTGCGGGACTCGACGGGAGGGGTCGTTAAAGCGAAGCCCCTATTTGCGGCGAGACGAAACTGCCTTGGGGTTTATTTAATGAGACAATTTGCGAGGTGGGGAGGGGGGCGGGAGAGAAGTAAAATTTTGGGGGGGGGAAAGGTTCCAACGACATGAACTGTAAACACTTGCGGGCATTCGGAATCGCTCTTCGCGTTAATAACTCGTGGGGGATGAATGAGAAACCGTTTTAGAATAGTAATAGGAGTTTTAGTGGAAAGGTACGTTTTGTGGAACGTGTAAATGAGGCCTTCACTTTGCAAACGGCATAACCAAGCGATTGTCTACTCCTTGCCAACCTTTTAAAATGGTCTTAAATGTACGCTTACAGATGTAAAACATGATTAATGTTGGTGGCTTAAAAAAAAGTACTATTTACATGTATACAATTTCTTTCGGGAATAGATTTCGCAACTTGAGAAATAGACATTTTCATGTTTTTATTCCTGTCTACATTTTGATTGTTTCGCGTGCGTGAGCAGTAATTATCAGTAATTGGCAGTATCCGCGCCTTCGTCTAGACGTGTTTTCATGTATGTACGTACGTTGAACTTCTTGCGCACCGTACGTAGCCACCTGCGCTAATCGGAGGTGCTGTTTTGGTATCAAACATTGCTGTCCCCTCTTTCGATGCCCGCAAGACGACGTCGCGGGTAAGCAAAAGTACGTGGCGTGGCTGCACAAACGCGCGTTGGCGTTCCGCGCTTTCTGTCGTGCGACCCCCCTCCCCAACGCAAAGCGTTTCCAATCGCAGCCGCGTGTGAAATCTCTCAAGTGCAAATACATTTAAATATTCAGGTAGTCTTTATTATAAATAGCCGTGACACACATCGATGTCGCGGAGCCGCTCGGGCTTGCGCGCGCTCATACGGGAATAAAGTGAGTTTCCAGCAATCTCTCCTCGATGTAGCGCACGTTCTGCGGCCCGTGTCCCGGCTGCAGCTTGTACATGTTACTGGTCCAGTCCGAGTAGCCCGGGTGGATGCCGTAGGGCTCCGGGCACAGCGGGTCGTTGCCCGCGCCCATCGGGTACGAGCTCTCGCTCATCTCCAGGATGGAGTTGTCCTTCTTGGTGCCCGACTCGACGTAGTCCCCCTCTTTCTGCCGCGAGCGGATGAATGCCCACCGCGACACCAGGTACTTGCCCGTCTTGTGCGAGTACCAGCAGAAGCTGCCCAGCAGCACGGCCGCGACCAGGAAGGCGACGGAGCCGCCGACGATCGCCGCCGTCGGGAAGGGCGCCTCCCCTCCGGCGCCGGCCGCGTCGCCGCCGGACGTGACCTTGGCGTTGCGCGACTCGGGCCCGCCTGCCTTGGCGACGGTGCACACGGCGCCGTCGTCGGCGGCGTACTGCCGCTCGCCATTGCCCGTGTCGATCGGCTCCAGGCAGACGCGGTAGTTCGCCAGGGGCACCAAGTCGGTGAGCAGGTGGAGGCGCACGTCCCCGGACAGGATCACGGTTTTGGTCGCCCCCCCCGCGGCGCCGCCGGGCCCTTGCCCCTCCAGCACCCAGCTCAGCTTGTACGCCGACACGGACACGGCGTCGTGCCACTTGACCTCGACGATGTCCTTGCTCAGGGACGTGGCTTTGAGGACGATGTCGAGGTCCCTCGGCTCGTCGGGCACCACCGCGGTGGACGCCGCCGGCCTGGCGGTGGTGAGCCCCTTGCCGGAAATCTCCGTGGGCGGAAATCTCTCCGGCCTGGCGGTTGCCCGTTGGTACCACCTCTTCGTGGACGCGTTCGAAGGATCGCCGTCGGCCGACGCGGTCGGCGTCTGTCCCGAGCACGCAAAATCCCCGGGCTCCAGATCCTTGATGGCTTTGCCCCTGACGCCGCCGGGGCCTCCGCACACGGCGCCGCGCGCCGCCACATTGTTCCTCACTAGCCAGGCCCTCAGCCAGGCGAGGCCGCAGTCGCACCGCCACGGGTTGTTCCTGAGGTTGAGATACCGCACCGCCTCGAGGCCGTCGAAGGTGCCCGGCGCCAGGCGGCTCAGCTGGTTGTGCGACAGGTCGAGGTGGGCGAGCTTGCCGAGCCGCGCGAACGCCACGACCGGCACGCGCTCTATCTGGTTGTCGTGCAAGAGCAGCTTGCGCAGGCTCGTCCCGGGCAGCTGCGGCGGCGGCGCCCGCAGGGAGTTCTTGGACAGCGAAAGCTCCGTGAGCTCGTCGAGCTCCCGGAAGGCGCCGCTCTCCACGCCGTCGTCGGCTATGAGGTTCCCGTCGAGGTTCAGGAACCTGAGCTTGGTCATGGAGCGGAATGCTCGGGCGGACACGGAGGCGATGCGGTTGTCCTCCAGGCGCAGCTCCTCCAGGCCGGCGGGCAGCTCGTGGGGCACCGAGCTCAGGTGGTTGCGCGAGAAGAAGAGCAGCTTGAGAGCGCCCAGGTAGCGGAAGGCGCCCGCCTCGATGCCCGCCGTGGCAATGGCGTTGTCGTCGAGGTGCAGCTTCTCGAGGGCGGGAACGCTCGCCAGCGCCTGGCGCGACACCGTGCGGATGTTGTTCTCCTGCAGGTGGAGCTCGCGCACGCTGCTCGGCAGGTGGTGCGGGAAATCGTCGAGGCGGTTGCCAAAGAGGTAGACGACGGTGACGGAGAGGAGGGCGCGCGTGCCCGCGGGCACCCCGCCGCTGCCCACGCGGTTGTTCTGCAGGTAGAGGACCGTGGCGTCGGCGGGGATGTCGGCGGCGGGCACGGCCGTCAGGTTGCGCTCGTTGCAGTAGACGAAGCCGCGGTCGCAGCGGCACGCGGATGGGCAGCAGCGAGCGGGCGCCGGCAGGCAGGCCGCCAGCGCGGCGCACGCCAGCAGCAGCGGCGCGTGGCAGCGCCGCATCGTCGCCCCGCGGAGGGGGGTGGGGGGGTTTCTGTTACAGCGCCGTCCGGAGATCTGCGTACAGGGAGGGAGGGGTGGGAAGAGAGAGGCTGTCAGAGAGGGCCGCTCGCTCCGGTGTCTGCGCGTCGTGCCGAGGCAGCGCAGACACCGGAGTCGTCGGGTTCGTGTCTCGGTGCCACTGGAGCGCGTTGACGGTGGACTGCGACCGACCCGCAGCAGCCGCCGCCATCGTCGGGGTAGCAAAGTTCAGCGGCAATTGCCAATTCTTGTTATGTCTGCTTCACGTGAGCATCTGTCCTGAGTGAACCCTGAAGGAATTCGGTTTGAAACACACTGCGTCTGCTGTGAGTGCAGTTGTGGTAGCCTGGTTAAAATAAGGGGAGGGGGGGAGGCAATATTTTTTTCTTAAAAAAAGCACAGAATTCGTTAAAATAAAAATGGCAACATTCACATGTGTGGGAATGTTAAGTGGGAGCATATTATTTCACCTGCAGATGGTATCACTCGTAATAAAATGGACAAAGACGCACTTTGTAGCGTAGGATGTAATTTAGTCGTAAAATAAAAACTTGGAATTTTTCTTTTTGTGGAAGTTTAATTCAAAAAGTAATAAGCTTACCGGTAATTGCTCTCCCATAATCAGTGCATGTGTTTCCAGCAATTAGCTTTTAGAGTAAATTGCCGAACGTAAACCCTTCTCTCCACGCCCTAATGTCCGTGTGATGTTTGCTCGGCCGTGCGAGCGGAGTAAAGTCACGGCGCCCGTTGTGAAATTGAAAAAGGGAGAGTGATGCGTGCACTGGTGCACGTGAGTTATCGCATAAAAACTGAAACGCGCGGCGTAACGAGCAGATCCGGTGATGCGTGCGCGTGTGCGAGCGCACTTCATCTCACGAGCTCGCAGAGCGGGAGTGAAATCCTTAATTTGCATTCGCTAAGTTGGTGGAACCGGGGGGGCGCGCGTGGTGTCGGGTGTCTCCGCGTTTTATTTCCTTGACTGGCAGCTCGCACGAGCTATGCTAATAAATAGGCCTCGTTTTCGGGTGGCTTCGGTTTTTCTGAAACTTCTATTTATTTACGCAAGTGGTTGACGCCGATTTCCGGGCCCGATAACAGGTGTTCGGTCCCCCCCCCCCGCCTATTGATTGGAAAACCTCCATGTTGTGGTTCAAAATCCGAGCACAAGGTGTCTTTGAGACCGATTATTAGTAATATTATTATAGGGGGGGGGGGGGCCTATGAATTGGGCACTGCGGTGTCCATGTTAACTCCCTCGCCTGGCATACAGGAGGTCGTGAGTTGGATCCCTGACTGATGCCTGTATATTTGGAGTTTCTCCCAGGTCCTCTGGTTTTTCCCTCTACTTTTTGAATCGGCGTGCATTTGCAATATTTGGCTGCTATAAATTTCCACATGATAAGCCACTTTGTTGGTTGAAGGCAGCAGTCTGTGGCCAGGTCGCTTCTGGAAAATAACTTTCGAGCTCGGTGAGTCTGACCTGGTTAAATAAATATAGTTTAGTTTTCATTTAATTTACCGAATCGACTCCAATTGACCCCGTGTGAATTTGTGCACGCGTGTATATCTGTGTAAATGTGTAAGCCAAGATATCCCCTCTGCTATGAGGGCAAGTGCTGTTACTTGGTAATCACAGTTGCATCGTCGGTGTTATTTTCATTTTCTTTCCAAACCGTCTTATTCCTGCTCATTTTCTCTTCCAAATGAGCAATTTGGTCGATGAAATTGACAGAGTAATAATACAATTTTGTTCGAGCATGCATTGAGCTTTTTTGATAATAACCTCCCGAAATAACTGGGCAGTGGCGGGAGTTGAACCGTGAACAGACGGAGTTAGTGGTTCGTGTGCTTATCTACCACCGCGCAATACAAATTGAATTCCGTTACCAAGGAACCAATTAAAGTTGCAAAAGTAATATTTCACCTGTGGTACCCTTTCAAACAGTGGTGACATTTCACAGAAATAATTCCGCTTCATTTTTCGTTTAGGCAGTCTACTTCCCCTTTGTCTATGAACGTCTCTTGGGGTCAAGCAAAACTTTGAGCTCAGCTTCCGATTGCATAATTCACTGCGTTTATTTGATACACCATTTATTCACTGTGGATGGAGCAGCATCACGGTGGCTCTTGCTCTGCGCTATCCCGATGGTCTCGGTTCGACTCCCAGCTGTGGTTAACATCGGTGGCGAGCGATGACTGAACTGGTCCCATGCTACCCACTGCTACCCCTTCGTCAACGAACGCCGACCGGCGTGGTGAGGCATGGTTGAACAACCCCCATGTTCCAAACGGCACGGGGGAGATCGTCATCCAGAAGTGGGTTGGCAAAGGGGTTTAAATTTGAATGAGACCTTTTTATATAACGTAGATAATGAAAGCAGGTGAGCCGAATGTTGAATATATCAGCCCAGTCTCCTATTAAAAAGGCTCTTAGCTTCAATAAATTAAGAGAGGAATAACAGAGTGATGGTTATACCAATCGCCAATGAAATTAACTTTTAACATCTTAACAGCTGTATTATGCGAAAAAGTTTTTAAATATAATGGTAGGCAGTTGATGTTTTTTCGCTCGGCTTGGCTCTACAAATCTGTCAGGGCTACACTTGTATATTATTTGATGTCATATTTTTTCATCACGTACATTGTGGTGGACTACCCTGTACAGCATGCATTCGTCTTGTCCATGTTGTAGAAGAAGCCGATTTTAAAAATATTTAAATTCGGTTTAAATTCATTGTTGGGTCGTCCACAGTTGCATAATGTATGCTACAGGCTCCCCCAGCGACTACACCCAGTGCATACATTCTATAGTAAAATTCCGTGATTTGAATTCGTATATCAGGGGCTGTGTTGGCAGTGGCGTGCGACCACAGATGACAGTTTTTGAGCATCATCGTCATTCACAAACACTGTCTTGCTCTCTGAATAAAATGTCATACGCTATCGACCGAGCGGAGAAAGATGCAGATCATAGTGACTTGAACGTGGAATGCACACCCCAAAAAATTGGCCGCAATATTGGCCACGGGCCCTCGTGTTGGCGAGAAAAGGAAAACAAAGTGAAAGTTGCAAGGATGTAGACGCACTAATAAAAAAAAGATTGATCGCTATCGCCCCTTGCCTCGTTATCAACACCGGCGTGCAGTCGCGTGCAGCCATTTCCTGGGCACGATGCCGGCCCGTCTCGCCCACAACTCCCACAAATAAGAGGTTATGAGGATGATGCCCCCTCGAGTATTTTTTTCCTTCTGATTTTGAACAACCCCCGTTGTCAACGGTGTCGAGGCCTCGCACGGCAGGGCGTGGTGAGCCGCGGAAGCTTATGTCACGCGTTTGTGAAACTCGCAAACCCGCTGGGCTGCGAGTTTGCCAGGAGAAGGGCAGTGCAGTAAGCGGGTTTGTGTGAACTTGTCTTTGCGGATTGTTCACTGTATTCCGCCGTATGGGGGGTGGGTTTGCTGCGGGCAGTGTTTTCCCACAAACCTCCACATGATATTATAATTGTTTTTTTACCCTTTTATCTGGCAACAAAACTGACACCTTTTTTTACAAGGAGTCATGTTTGCATAGACCACAATACCTGCAGTCATAATGCAAACAAAAATATAACTCTGATAATGTATGCACTGTCCTTGAAGTTGATTGAAACAGCGAGACAGCTTTCCTTAGAGCCTAGTCTCACATGGTGTTGGACCAGATGACGCCAAAAGGCGCACAACTCAAAGACAATGCACCATCGGGGTATGAGAGCTCGGGTTAAGAATTTGCACCATTGGAACCTCATTTGCCAGTAAAAAATATAATTGGCTCCACATGATAAGCAATGCCTATAAACGACATTGTTCAAATGTACCAACTCCGTAACCCGCAGTCATGAAATGCAGATTGATAGGGGTGTGTGGGTCACTTGATGAGATAGCTTACAATCCTGAAGAGACCAATATTGAGGAATGATTGTTTTGTAATTGGATTTGCATAATGCTTGTGCCTAATCGGCTGCGGCTGCGTGCGTGTTGTGCTCACTGCATCCGTGTGCCGCTGCTAATGTGCCTGGAAGGGAAACATGCTTACGGACGCAAATATAGCCTCGTGTTCATGACACCTTCAGTCAAAAAAGTGACATCATGCAAATTCGTTGATTAAAAAAACCCCATGATATTTACCTTGCAATCATAGTCCACAGGGTTATGTTTTTTTGCTGCGTATTTAGATTCGAGAGTGATGGGCAAAATATGGATGTCAGATTCTGTACGGATGAGCTTGTTAGAGATCAAACTGTGACCACGTTTCTATTGAAATTGCCCATATTTCAGTTTGGATACAACTGTAATTGTACATTTACGGTCGTTGTGTGAATACCATTTGTCAGAACCCATCAACTGTTGCCATCAACCTCAGTGGGGGAGGGGTCCTTCGAAGCTGATCTCCAAAATGATAGAATTCGTCCATCGAACAATTGAAGGTAGTTTGCCAAATCTTGGCCGTGATGCCAGCAGACGGGGTTTTCCTTAAATTGTGGCATTGTACAGCCGCTTTACTGCGACCGTTTATCCCTCAATGCACCATTGCTTGTTGCCAAATGTCCAACGTTGCCTTTTTTGTGTCGTGGCTATTTCGTTGGTTTATGGATCAGCAATGAATGTGTGTGTGTGTGCAGTCTACACTAATTGGCTGTCATGCCCCAAGCGCTTATGCAAAACGATGTATTTGTTGACATAAGGAACAGGCTGTTTTGAATGGCAATGGTAATACGAGCATTTCACACGCTCCGAGCAATAATTACATGCAGTAGCTAAGAGTAAATGTAGTTTATATCAGAGGTCGCAAACGGGTTTTGATTCCCTTCTCGTACCCGTACCCGGCCGCACCAGGGTCGCAAATGGGTACCCGTACCGGCCGGGTACGGGTACCCGTTCCCTACCCGTACCCTACCTGAAATGAGTGACAAACGGTTACTCACCAGTGACTCACGGCCTACCCGTACCCGGCCGCACCAGGGTCACAAACGGCTACCCGTACCCGTACCCGGCCGGGTACGGGTAGCCGGGTATCGGGTAGGGTACGGGTATCGGGTACCCGGTTACGACCTCTGGTTTATATGCACTTGTAATGTATTTTCCCCCAGTTATATAGATATGTGAATATGTTGATAGATGTGTACGTAGTCAGGTCTTTGTTCCAAACTTATCCCGATCAGCACGGTTGGCTAACTACGTACATCCATAAATTCCAAATGTGCTCTGTCGAAATCGTGTCGGGAGAAACGTGGAGATCTGTCGGTGCAATGCGCCTGCCTGAGTGAGAGAATGTTTGCAGAGGATGTCTTTGGCAAGACTTCCCTTAGAGTCGGAGCCCATTGATCTGTGCACAGTGTGGGTTTACGCTTTTGCATTCAGTCTGCCATGGTCTCAAACCACTATTTCTAATTCTCAGAACTGGAATGTATATCCTGTACATTAATCGCTCAACCGAATTTTTATTGCGATGGGATTTGTGTCTCTTTGTGTGTGTGTGTGGTCATCGTTGTTGACGTCAGTTCATTGTTACAGGGGAGCGGTGGTGCAGCGGTTAGCGCGCTGCGCTATGAACCCGGCGTCCCAAGTTACGCTCCCGGCTAACGACGGTGACGATTATTTGAATCTGTTGTGGGCCTCCCCCTAGATCGACTCGGCCTCAGATATGAGTACCTGGTGCAGTGAGTAAACATTTCTACTGGGGAGACAAAGGCGGCCCGGGCGTGGTGCTGGCCACCCCCACCCCCCTCGTGTGCCGTGCCAGCCTTCATAGGTGTTCACTAACAACGCTTGCCCCAGTGGTCTGTTAAGGCTATACGGGGGATCTTTGTCTTTACAGTCGTTGTTTCAGTGTTCGAGTATCAGTGAACCCAGTTTCATCACGGGCTGCATTCCAGCCCAGAAGTTCAGCGATGCCAGCTCGGCCCTCTGACCTCCGGGTTTACTTTTTCTCTGAAGACCTGGTGGGGGCGGGGGGGAGTGTTGTAAAGGCTTCATGTCAAGGGGAGTATATTAGATCGTAAGTGGAAGCAATTGTTTTTGCAATTTTTGTTTGCAGGGAGTCCTTGGGTCATGCTCCTTTGGGCGTCCAATATTAGGAAGCAACTGGTGGTCGTGCACTTTTAAATCGAGATTTCAAACTCATTGCTCTCGAATTTTTTTTTAATGTTCAGTTTATTGTCCTACCCTCGCGTCTCCGATGGGCACGGGTTGGCTACGTGCGGTGCGAAAAGAAGGTTCGGCATACGTACACGTGCACCCCCCCCCCCCCCCGATGGGCACGGTTTGATGGCGGGCGGTGCGAAAGAAGTTCAACGCGCATACGCACACGGTCGGTCGATCGCTACAGATTCCCCGAGTTGACTCGCGGGAACCATCTGGTCTGGTCTGCCGAGATGGCCAGGAGGTGGCAGCGTGGAGAATGGTTTTTTTTTTGGATCTGCCCGGCTGTGCGAGGAGGCTGCTTGGAGCCACGGTCTGTTCGCTCGCTCCCGCGCGGGAGGGTACAACGCTCCAGTTTTGTTACCGCAGTGCAAAGTAATTGGCAAAAACATCCCGATTTGAGGGCTTGGAAGAGTCTCGAGACTCACTCGGGTTCTCCTTAATACTCTACACGACTGACAATTGTTCAAAAAGTAAGTTTAAATAAGATGTCATGGTTTTTTTTGCCAAGTCACCAAATTACAGTTTTTGAAAGAACGTGCTTATTATCCACCGTTTTTGCCAACGCTTAGAATTCAAACACATCGTTTTATTTGACATGGTATACAGTACTGTCTGACGGCGATGTGAAGCATTTTCAAAGATGAAAATACTAATTCACAGGCCCTGTCAGCCCCACTGCTGCATCGTCGAAAATGTAAAGAACGTCTGCAGAAGTAGCGCAAATGTGAACATGCATCGCAGCTTGATACACTTTCGAGGGGTCGCATAAGAGATGAAAATATAAAAAAACACGTACAATATAAGTAACGTACATCTTTTTTTACAACCGTAGGACATTACGCAAACTTAGAGCAAACACAAAGCTTCCATAATTGGTTGTTGTCGTATATATTGAGGTTAAAACGTTTCGTCTACCCACAAGTAATAGGCGTTTTTGTGCCTTAATCACCGAGCTATTACTGGGATTTACTGGCAGTTATCTCGTTCTGCAGTATTTTATGAGCACATTGAATGCTGTCTCCTTGGGTCTGCTGTTGCCAAACCCCAGCACCTGCTTTGGACATTTACGAGCGGATGTGCAAAAATGTTGCCATTGAAACATCGCCAATCCTTTTATTTAAATCTTTCGTGACTGCAGGGATTCATCTTGGTTCTTTCGGTAAAGTCACATAGAATGGAAATAATAAAATAATAATAAAACTTCATAAAATAATTCTCACGACGTTTCAGCCACAACGCAAGCAGCCGTCCTCAGGTGGAGAACAGGTCTGTCGAGAAGACAGTCTGACTCTGAGAATTATTTTATTATGTTTTATTTTTATTATTTTATTATTTCCATTCTACATGACTTTACCGAAAGAACCAAGAAGATCGCCAATCCTGTGTTACGCAAATAACACAGTTGCGTTTATAGTGTAAGTACATACTCTGCTGTACTGCTTATAATTTCCGCCGTATTTTTAGCGACACCAATGTATTGATCGATATCCATTCAGGAAGCTCACGATATATGGTTTGAATTGTCTGTGTGTATGCGCACGATTCGTTTGTTTGTATGTATGTGATGTGTATATACGGGGGCCCATGTAGCCACTCGTGGTCACTACATTCATCATGACATATCCAAATGATCCCGTAGAGTATTTGTAAACGTACCCACTATTCCGCCGGCCCTATCGGTGCTTATATATCGAAACAAATAATAAGTTGTAGAATCGGATCCGCGTGTTGGATCGCAAATCCATGAGAGCTGAACCGTGACGTTCACCTGTATGTGCTGACAATTTCAGTTAAACTTTCAAACAATCGCTGTCGTATGTGCTGAATCTACTTTTGGGACTTGTGGCCGACTTTCAAGCCTGACCCAACAAATCATTGAGGGGAGGTGGGAGCGGTGGCCCTGGTCTATCATGTGCGTCAGAGGCGTGCCCAGATGCAGTCGAATTTGATTACAATATAACGGGGATGTTTTTTGTAGCTAATATAGGAAGGTGAATGTTAAAGAAGGAAAAGGCTTTTGGACGATAATACAGGAGGGTGTTAAGGTAATGCAAACACCAAATGGATACCTGTTGCAAGGCACACACACACACACTCGTAAAACGGTCACATTTTTGTCAAATAGGCTAAAAAGGGTACGCTTAAAATGTCTATGCTGCAGGCTGGAATTTGTCGTCAGCCAGAACTCGGCACGACTAACTGCTGCTGCTGCTGCCAAATGTCGCTACTCCTTGTGGCCTTTCCAATAAAATTGTAGACACCCTTTTTTGCTAACTTCAGGTTGCTCTGTAACAAATTGGTCTGCGGTTTCTAAATGACGGGGGGTATTCATCTTCAAGTGTGGATTGTAAAGGACTCGCTCGTCCTACCCCTGGGGTGGAACTGTTAAGTCTCCACAAAGACAACGATCCCCCGGATAGCCTTAAGAGACTGTTGGGGAAAGTGCTATTAGCGAGCACCTGTGAAGGCCGGCGCGGCACATGAACAGGGTGGGTGGACAACACCACCCTCGGTCGCCTTTGTCTCCCCAGTGGTGATTACACACCGCACCAGGTACTCATTGGAGGCGGAGTCGAGCTAGGAAAGGCCCAGGACCGGTTCAGGTAATCGTCACTGGCGTTGACCGTGAGCGGGAATCGAATTTGTGTGGTCAGGTTCATAGCGCAGCCCCGCGAAGCGCTACACCACTGCTCCCTACAAGTCTCCACACACACACAGACATTCACACATTCCGCAAACTTGAAAACCTCTTTATTATTGAAATCCAACAGAACTTCACAAACAGCTGTAAACGACAATGGTAAATAAATATACCTTGCTCATGGAACGAAAGGTGGGTGCAATTGAAAGCTGTGCAGTAAACCCCCCATTCTCCATTAATGTAATATGCTGAAACCTGCTGCTTAATGTACTTACCTATTAATAAGTTACCTTGAGGTTGAATTATTTACGTACTTTTTGAGATTCAACCATCTCCTCGCTTAATTAGCTTGTCAGCTGGATTCCAAGATAGTCTTCACCTAAATTGCATTTGTTGGATATTTAATTCAACATTGTTTATTTGGCCACAGTGACAAGAAAATTACATTTTGTAAAATGTATTGATATTTGCATTCCTGTACCTGTAATATATTTGTGTTTTTACTTTCAATAATATACACGAAACTCGACCACGTATATATATTTGTATGTCTTCATTAAAAAGATGTGGGTTTTTAATTTAAATTGGTGGTTATATTACACCGTCTTAAATTCGCAAGTGAGACTTTATTCACGATTCAGGTTGCATGTGTTGCATACGATTGAGACTCGGCACTGCGTAACGTTGCTTTTGGCCCGCAGAAAGCACAGATTTGTGTGACGCAGTACAAACGCACGAGCCGTTACTTGGTGGACAAATCTACTTGCACATTGCCAAGATGACATTTTGGGCAAGATTACATTATCCATCGGAAGGGTCGCCGATTTTCTTCAACAAAAATCTATTCCCGAAGAAATATTTTGCACACTAGTTTAATGATGCGGTGAGGTTCAGTGTACATTATTTAATTGGGCGAGAGCTCATTAAAGAGGAACTACAACTGCTTTTTAAGGCTTGCCTCGACATCTCTACATCCTTCGTTGCTCGTGGCAGTTCTACATTTGGTAATGTTTCGTTTCGCCGTGGGAAATTCTCAGCAGGTTCACGTGGCGCTTGCGGGAATTCACTTGGGCGGCAGCTGTTGGCTTTACGGCTTCGTGGCGAACACCTACCGATTGAATAGTTGTAATGATCACAGCTGTCTATCGTCATCATTATTCTAATTATTATGCTTGTTTAGCCAGGCAAGAGTTTTAAGACTCTTTCATTAGGGCCACATGAATTGTTGTGCAGTAGAGGGGTGATGCTGCTGCATGCAATCCCAATCATTAATTAGCAGGTGCATTTTCAGGATATTTTGCTAATGGCACTTACATCGTGTGCTTTTTGTTACTGTCGAATCCGTACCTCAGTAGGTAAAGTCAGCCGTCACTACAGCATGCTTCCCACTTGCTTCCTGCAGATGGCAGAGGGCTATGTTAGTTTACCAACGTGTGACTCGATAGACTGGTGCATGGGCTCACGGTACAATTTTCCATTCGTAGCAAACACAAAGATAGAGCAGAGACATGCAGGGTTGTAAGCAGTCGTAATTGCATGTCCAGGAGTGCTGAATACACCGCGTATCGACACGTTCTAATGCGAGTACAGAGGGCTCAATAAATACATATTCACACGCTGTGCTTCCCAAATATAAGCTCTCTGTGGATGCTGAATCATAACCACAAAGGAAGAAGGGAGTACAAATAGACGCAAGACTTCTCACGATTCGGTTTTTTTCATTGTTGTCGGTTTGGGTTTTTCGTCGCGATTCCTGTTACTGCTCGTGCACGCACGGTGGCAGTGGACCCGCACGCCTGTACCGTCCTGATGAGTCCTAGCAAGGGGGGAAACTGGTACACGGATTTCTTATCATCCTGACATGCAAAGCATGCAGTGCTGAGTCCGTCAATTTAAATCTCCCCGCATGAGCACCGCCGGCCGCAGATTTTGTGCGAAACTCAGGAGGGTACAATTCTACCGAAAAATAAAAGGTTACGTTTACCGTGTCATGGCCGTATGAGTTCCGAGGTTATTTTTGCTGTAATTCCATCAGCTCGGGGTGGGGTGGGGGCTCACTTTGCGAATTCGTCGTGTGGCGGTAGTGTCCGTACGGTTTTGCAACGCCGCCGTAATGCAGAGAGAGCACGCAACGCGCCCAAGCAGGAGGCAATTACCGCTCACGTGCAAGCGCGTCAGTCATCGCACACCGCGCATTATCATTTAAATGAATTAAGGCGGCGGCCGTGTCTGCCTCGGACGTTTTGTAATTGTCGCTCGGCGCTAAATCCGCACGTGTGTGCTGCGAACGATTCCCCTGCCCTCTGTTCCGCCGCGGAAATTCGGTGGGGGCGGCGGCGGCGAGCGCTTTATCCGCTCGCGGGGTTCGCCTTTGCCGCGTGACCGTCGTGTGCTTCATTAACTGCTAATGCCTTCGCCTTGGCTGACGTTGACCCTTTCGGAGACCCGCTGGCTCCAGGGAGGCTCGCTGCCAAACGCTGATAAAACCTTCGCCTGTTATTCAATTCCATCCAAAAGGATCTCCCTATCACAGGCTGCCTGCAGGTGTGTGTGCGCGCTCGTGTGAGTGCGCACGTGTGTGTGTGTGTGCGTCCGCACGCGTGTGTCTGTGTGCGCACGCATGTGTACGTATGTGGAGTGGTCGCGTTGTGGTTATTATGATGCTGTACCGTGAATCCGGCGGGCCAAGTTTGATTCCCGAACACGGTTAATATTTAGAGTGGCGAATATCTGAGCCGGTGCTGGCACTCCTCTAAGTCAACTCCGCCTTAAGTACCTGGTGGTGGTGTGTAACTATCAGCACTGGGGAGACAAAGGCTGCCCACTGTGGGGTACTGTCCACAGCACTTCCTTGTGCGCTGTGCCTGCCTTCGTAAGTATTCGCTCGCAACATTTTCCCCAACAGTCCATGGATGTAGGGTGGATCTTTGTGTGTGTGTGTTTACATTCAAGACAAAGATCCTCTGTAAACCCTAAACAGACTGTCGGGGCAAGTGCTGTGAGCGAGCACTTATGAAGGCCGGTACGGCACACGAGGGGGTGGATGGCCAACACCACGCCCAACCGCCTTTGTCTCCCCAGTGGCGATGTTTTACACACTGCACCAGGTACTCATTTGAGGCCGAGTCGGCCTACACACACACACACACACGCGTGTGTGTGATTGAGACCATTTACAACTTTTTAATGTATTATTTATCTCTGTACACGCCTAAAGTGTCCCCCGATATCTCTTGCGTTGCTATCTCCTCCCCTGACCAGCAGGACCACGGGCTTAGTGCCACGGCTTGCGGCCGCCTGAAATAGGACCACGCATTTATTTAGACCAAAGCGTGGGATTCAAGAAGTGAAACCGGGCATTGAGAACGATGGACGGGATGAGGAACCCGCGGGGGGTGATGGGGGGGGACAGACCCCACCGAGGACCATGAGTTGAGGATTTAAGGGTTATTCCAGCTTAGTTTAGGATGAAGGATTTGTTTTGGAGGGTGTCTGATTCCTTTTATATATACCTCGCCGTTTGAATCGTGTTTTTGTGAGTGGAAGTCGTAATACGTTTACACCAGTTTTTTTCTCGAAGTGCACTTTAAATGTAATTATGCCTGCTATATACATTTATTTGAAGTCAACTCAAGTCAATGTCTCCCCACTTTGAATGAGCAATGGAGCTGTGCTCATATTCATCGGCCACCTCCCGCCCAGGGCATGTGATGAACCACCATTTGACTTTCTACAAAGCGGCATACATTTTAACAACCTTACGAGGATGATTGGTTTAATGAACAACCCAACCAGGAGTTCAACTCTCATCCGTCTGATCACGAGTCAAGTGATCTCAGCACTTGGGATATTTTATTTTCTACTAAAATCATTAAAATTCATGGAATGTCAAAAAGCAGGTTATTTCTTTTACTGACATTCAGCGCGTTTGATTTGTCTGCGCGAGTTGTACCTTGGCTTTAAAGTAAAATAAACGCGTGTTATTTCCCTATCCAACCAAGTCATTACAAACTCTAGGGGATAAGAGGTTTTGCGATGGAAGGAACGCGCACTCCCGTGTCGAGAGACGAGGTTTGTTATTTTTATTTGCTCGCGTTCTTGTTTGGGGCCTTCGGCACACTCAAGTGCGGCTCCCTTGCCGCCGCTGCCGCTCGCTAGCCGCATGCGTAACGAAGCGTCGCGTTCGGCACACAGCCTTGGGAAAAACACTTCTAAGACGTCGCAGTTCGACCGGCGAAATAAAGGGGACCGCTTCTCAGCTCGGACGCGTCACTGTTGTAGTGCGTGTACGGTGTACATAGGTGACTTTTCGAGGTTGCTACGTGTTTTTCTTTACTATTTTAATATGCTTACGAGAGCAGGTTTAGCGAGATTTGGAATTCCCTGCATGCTCCTCTTTGCGACCGAGCGACAGCATCGTCGGATATCCCCATGAAGCTGAAGGTGATTTTTTTTTAAACAAATAGCAGCACAGCTTCATCAAAACAAGGAAGACCTCAATAACAAAAAAACGCGAGCCGCTCTTAATTGTAAACTTGAGCGCAAACTGCCCATCGCACGGCATCAAAGTGCCCGGGTGTCGCTTAATGGCAAGCGAAGCTGCCAAGGGTTTCTATCGGGGGCGGCTGGGGGGGGGTCATTCTGGCTGCCACTGGGCCAGATGAGTAAGTGTTGACAGTTGAAACGAGGCACTTACCACTTTACACGGGGTGGGAGCGAGTTCGGGGCAGGCCGGTGCCGGCCAGCGCGCGCCTCTCTTACTCCAGCATGGCTCGCCTCGGACGATCCAGCGCCGCGCACTTTCTCAGGGCGTTCATCGGCCCCGTCCGACTTCGAGCGCACACATCGGCCCGCGCGTGGGTTTTTTGTTTTCCCGCAGAAGCCAAGAGTTGTGGGTTTCCCGCCGGCTAAGCTCGCGGCGGCGGCGGCGGTGGTGGTGGGGGGTGGTCGCCGCGTCGTCTCGAAACGTCAGACGTTCGCTACCGCAATCGGGCGTTCATCGCCGGCTCTTGAGATGCAGGCGTCCGCCCTCTGGGCTGCTCAGCTCGTTCAGCTTAGACCCTCTGTCTCGTTGTTTGGCTTGAAGATTCTCCTCCCCGCCAACTCCCGCGGTGGGCGGGCGGACGGACGGACAGATGCGTGGGCGGGCAGGCGGACGGACGGGTAGGAAAGTAGTGGACTGCGATGGTAGCAGGCAGCAGCGTGGTGGCGGTGTGTGAATGTGCGTGCGCGCTAAAGCGCTCGTGCCTGCTACGGCGGCGGGTGGCTTGTGGCTGCGGCGGCGTTGGAGCGTGCGATAAATTGAGGGTGGGCAGTCCACGCCCTTCTCTCCTCCTGGGATGTGCAGGGGCGGAGAGCGCGGGACGTGATTGACATTCTCTAGCTACACCCCTTTTGTACATTAAAAGTATCGGCAAATGCTCTCGGCACTCTTGCAAATGTATATACGGATGGCTTTGTGCTTTGGTGTGTGTGTGTTTTGTATGGCTGCACTGGAAGTTTTTTTTTCATGAGCTTACAATCCCAATGACATAGATTTTTATACCCTGCCATTTGATAACTTAACCGACCTGAATGTCTCAGCATGACCACGAGCACCTGCTAATGTGCAGTGTACACAATCATTGCTAAAATAGAGGCATTTGGGTGTGTTTTCTGGCTATGCCACTTTTGTGTACACTGATTTTTTTATTAGATACTCACTTACAGAACTCGTCCAAGTAGTCTGATATAGTTATTTTTCACTTGGTAAATATATCGGTGTGTGTGTGTTTACAGATATTATTAAGTACATATCTGCCCTCATTGTTTGGTGTACACAGCTACCCAATGAGTTCTGTGAATCATGACCCAAGATTGCCTTCTGCTGCGATGGGTGAAAGGCAATGTGCTGCTATTTGTCAGAGGTACAGCTAAAATCCAATAAAGTTATTGACCGCTACATTGTAAACTTAATAACGTCACAAAGTTACCTATAGTTTTCTGGTCTCCCGTCATACATGTGTAACAAATCGCAGCGCTGCCTTGCTTTGTAAAACAATAATAATTATGACGGCAATCATTTTCCCAGGACAGCCCAACTATATCTCAAAACGGTTGTTTTCAGGAGGGCCCTACATTATTGGGATGTTCGGCCAATGTCATTGATGGGTGTTTTTGACCCCCCCCCCCCCCGCATAAGAGAGGAGTAACACTCAACACTGCCATCTCCTGGCCACAGCTCCCAGTCTCTTGCCCACAACAACGTGGCCCCGTGCCTGACGTTCACCCATCCAAGAACCTGCAGGCGGGTCCCCGCTCTCACGACGTCACAGTGCGTTCCTGGTAACCTCGTCCGTCGGATCGTCGTAAATGGGACCCCTATTTTTCCCACAGGCAGTAGAAACAGCAGGAACGTCATCAATAAGAGTGTTTTTTTGGGTTAGATCGCATAAATATTTACGCGATCTAGCCCTGGTTTGTACAAGTTTACGACGGTACAATTTACGGTGATCCACATTTACCACTTTCATATAACGCCACTCCGTGGATCGATTTGCGACACAGCTTCCGACACGACCGCCAACACATTTGGACCAAGTCCGTCTGGTTTCCAAAGTGACTTGGCGTGGAGCTTTGTTATTCTCGAGCGTTTCTTGTGGATGTTTAGCTTCTTAAACCCCTGTTAGATACGGCCGATAAAAGGACCATAATACATTGGCAATTGGCATTCCTGCTTAACACGTTGGCTTTCGCGACCAATATTATCCATAAGAGTTTTTTTTTGTTAGACAGACTTGGTCCAAATGTGTTGGCGGGGTCGTGTCGGAAGATGCGTCGTAAATCGATCCACGGTGTGGCGTTATATGAAAGTGGTAAATGTGGATCATCGTAAATTGTACCGTCGTAAACCTGTACAAACCTGGGTGAACCCTACTTGGCTTCCATGAGCTTCCATTAGACGTCAGTATACGAGGCAGCACACGCTACAGTAATTTTACTGGAACAGTTACACCTGATGACGGAGACTTGTGTTGCTTCCGAAACGTCGTGATTTAATTGAGTTATTTTCAATTATTATTATTATTTTTACCTACGTGACTTTACCGAAAAAACCTAAGAGCATGAATCCTTGCAGTCACGAAAGCTTCAAATCTAGAGTCCGTATATGAGTTATAATACCTGTGGGTTTGTGCTAAGCATCATATATGTTTTTTTAAATAAAAGATAAAACTGCCCTGCACGTGAATAAATCTTCACGCAATGCAAATCCCGGCAATTGAAGTGAGATCCACCCAAACGTGTTACTCGACTCTCATGAGATGGAGGCTGCGTATGCAAGGGTTATGTTTGCAAACGCGTGCATTTTTATTTTTGGTGGCAAAAGTCTTCAATTTAGACGACACAGTGGGGCCTTGGTGTATGCGAAAATATTTGAGGGTGCATTCAACATAAAGAAAATAACAGTGTGAATCCCGCGGATTCAATTCATGTAAAATTATACCCCAAGAGCAACTGACATCCCCCACGTCCCGTGTAATGACATGCCATTTGAAAAACACAGCTTGCAGGACAAATGCATTTTTACGTTTACCAATGCCTCTGCCGTGTGGTGCAACAGCGCCGTCTCGGTCATTTCAAATTCATCCACGCATTCTGTACCTACGTGTCATAATAACTGGGGTATGTAGTAATGCACAGATTCGTTGAGTCAAAGCCACGCTCGTGTTCCACTCTTATCAAACCGTGCACGTAAGTATGGATTGTAAATTTGTGTGCGTCTGTGTGTCATGGATTCACGTGACCCCTGGTGCCACGAGAGGGCCGCCAAACAACAGTGGCGTGAGGAAGCCGTTTTGGGGGCTGCGCCTTTACAGACTGTGCAGGTACATGGCATGATTGTATAACGACGCTTCAACACGGAACCTCTGACTCATGGTAAACATAGCCTTGAGCAATCTTTAAATACAGCGGTGTAATACGTAATTGCTATTTTTAAATTAAATGCCGTTTTGTAGAGTTGTACAATACATTCGCGAGGAAAGGCGTGGGGTTACGAAGGCAGTTTCGGTTGCAGTTTTTTTCTCCTCCTTAAAGTAGTGTGGACCTCATGAACGTTTTAATCCGAATTGAAATAATCACTCCCAACTGTGAGTTGACTCGATGATGTGTGTGTATTTTTTGTACTTTGGGGGGAGCGGTAACTATTAGAATCGCGTGTGCTGAACCACGGCATGTATGCGTTTTGTTATTTTATTGAACAACTAAGAGCGTGCATAATAACTTGGAAAATGGTAATGCTTCACTTTTGGGTTGAATAATTTCCTGAAAAATTTGAAGTTAAGTTTGTTAAACCAACATGCTTAAAAAAATAATAGCAATTTGTATTCAAATTATTTTTTTACTCTTTATAGGGTCATTTAGAGTATTTTTGGTGCTATAAATTTCCACACGATGATAAGCCCACTTCATTGGACTATCATTTGTGGCCAGGTTGCTTCTGAAAAAGAGCTAAATACCTCTGTGGGCCTTAGCTGGTGGTAAAAAACGAATTAATGGCTTTATAGAATAATAACTAACATTGTCATCATCAATTGTGTTCAAACCACTGCTGGATGAAGGCCCTCCCATAGACATCTGCATCTCCCACAGTGCTGCATTGTAGCAATCCACCCAGCGCCCGCACATGAACTTGTTCCATCACAGCAAGACAGTCGTTAGAGACCAAATCTCACCTTGTTTTTCAGTTGTCCCGTAAAACGGCGAAACCTTCGATTGTTTGACCAACTTTTTATCGGCGGCTTTTTCTGCATTGCGAAGCGCGTGGATTGCACGAAGGCATTCCACGTGCGGACTCTTTATCGTCAGCGTGTCGCGCACCTTGCCAAACCGGAGACACAATTGATGGAAAACGAATTGGCGCACGGCTCTCGGTTGTCGTCGGTGAGGCTCGAAGGGAAAGCGGAGATCTCCGCACTTATTCAACAGTGGCAATCTTCTTCTCCATCACGGTGAGAGAGTTGACAGTAATTATGGAGGAGTGGACGATTTTTTTTTTGGTCCACTACAAATCAAGACGTGTGACTTTTTGTGGGTGGGGAGGGTGGCGGTTTTAAGTTTTCACGGGATAGAGTTGCCCAGCTCGCACTCGGGCGCTCTAAACAACCGCAGGTTAAACGTAATTTAAATGTACAGGGTGCTTCAAAAAAATGTTAACACTTCCGGGAATTTGCAACAATACCACAAGAAATGTGCCTCTGGGCTCTGGAGACCACCTGGAGAAGATTCCAGGCGTGTGTTGACGAAGATGGCGAACAAGTGGAGAGTCTTTGACTCTTTGAAGGTATTAACACACATTTGTTATCGTGTTACAGTCTTATTATCCCTTCTTTTTCCATTAAAAACGATAGTCCCATAACATTTTGGAGCACACCTTGTATTACTCCGACTGCAGTCCACGGCGATCGTTGATGCCCACCAACAATGTAGGAGGACCGCTGCCCACCCACTCCTCTCGAGATCCACCGATCGTTGTCCTCCTTGACGTCACCGTGCGCTCCCGGGCTCACAACCCGGGGTGACCACCGCGTTGGGGGGGGGCGGAGGGGGGCATTGTCCGCACGGCACGCAGGCTCTGGGATTCCCTGCCCTGCCCTCGGAGAGTCAGGAACTTGCAGTCGTTGGAGACTTGAGTCCCCGCTGAAAACCTCTCGCCGCCTGTTGGCGTCGCGCGCGGCTTTCAAGATGCGCTTCTGTGGCCGTCCCGGAATGGCGCTCTTCCTTCCGATATAGGAAGCAGCAGAAGCTTTGCACTTTTAAATCATCTCGATTGATAGCGAATTTCTTTAGAGCCGCTTTGTGTGTTTAGTTTGTCCTTCCACCGTGTCTCCGATGAGCACGGTTGGCTTCGTACGGTGTGACATAAATTCTAGATTTGAAGCTTTCGTGACTGCAAGGATTCATATTCTTGGGTTTTTTCGGTAAAGTCACGTAGGTAAAAAATTAAAATTAAAATTAAAAAAAGTAAAATAAAAATAAAATAAAAATCACGACGTTTCGGAGGCAACACAAGCCTCCGTCTTCAGGTGGAACCGTCACAGCACGCTTGCTGTATCAAGTAAATGAGAAATTCCAAGAGATCCGACTTTAACGCAAAGCTAGGTAAGAGGTGCATAGACGAGAGGATGATGGGAAAGTTTGGCATTTGGAATGAGAAATGAGATAGGCGAGCGTGTCTGAGCGTTTGCAGCCAGCAAAAGCCATGAAATTAACGAAAAGAAATTCTAACAAGAAGAAATCTAGGAAATGAATGTGAAGAAGCCCAACATGAGGTTGATTTGAATATGGCAAGTTGTCGTAAGCTCGTGCGAGCGAATGTATGTTCGGTCACGCACCAGTGCAGCAAACAGCAGCCATAAAAGGCACGCTAGTTTTTGTCTCAAGAGCAAAGTTGCCTGTGGGTGGTGAGATTTAAGAATGACTCCTGCGCCTTCCTCAATCATCTGTTGTAATTTGCCGGACCATGTTTTTCAAATTAGTCTCTTAAAATCCTCGTGAATTACAGTTCAAAAATGAAATGGCGTCGTTATGAAACGCGTCGAAATTTGTCGTACAAAACTCTTTCAAGGCTAGCGCACGTAGTAAGAACTATGAGTTGAAGAATGACACATCTGTTAGTTATTGGAGTAAATACTTCCACTGTTAGCGTTAGGCGAGGACTAATATCGATACAACGTGTATTGCTTTTGACGTGCGTCTTCAGTAAGAAAGGTAATTCTTGTGCTGCATGGTTACATTTGGCTCGGGTAACAACGTCGCAGATCCCGACTCCCTCGGGACTCGGCTGTGGGCAGATTTGTGAACTTTGGTAGAAATTGGTATTTTAAAACGTGGCAGAATGGGGTTGTGTAAATTAAAAATAAGCATGTGTATGCTCGATGAAGAATACATTTCTGCATGTGAAAAGTGGCTTTTCTGATCGTCTTAAGAAAAAAATTATGCTTGGATATGCGACGTTGTACTGTAATTTGTAAATTCACATGTAGTAATTGTGCACTGTACGGTATAATTACAAAGTGATATACTCTAGAATGCAAAAGAACTTTCTTTAAACACGAAACAAAACGTCACGGAAATCTATAATGACCATGAATTGTAAATGCAAGTAATTACCAAAACATAATTTGATACAAAGTCTGCCAATTGATTAATAGGAAAAATAGGTCTGGTGGTGCCAATAGCCAAGGTTAAAGCGCCATTGCAGGTAATTACAGTGAAAGATAACCACAGTTTTAAACGAATGTAAAAAAAATGGCGAATAGACGCATTTTTACTTTTCATTAATTTTGCCTTTGCTGCGCCCCGTGCCTAGCGTGCATGTGAATGTGTGTGTGCGTGCGCTGTGAATGCATTGTGGGGAGCGGTAGTGCAGCGGTTAACGCGCTGCGCTACAAACCTGGCCACCCGGGTTCGATTCCCGCTCACGGCCAACACCAGTGACGATTATTTGAACCGGTTCTGGGCCTCCCCTAGGTCGACTCAGCCTCAAATGAGTACCTGGTGCGGTGTGTAAACATCGCCACTGGGGAGAGAAAGGCGGTCGGGCGTGGTGCTGATCACCCACCCCCTTGTGTACCGTTCCGGCCTTCATAGGTGCTCGCTAACAGCACTTGCCCCTACAGTCTGTTAAGGCTATACGGGGGGTCTTTGTCTTTGTACTTTGTTGTGAATGCATTAAGTTGTCTCGCTGGAGATAAATCTCATGTGACGCGACTGTAAGTATAACCGTGGCTATTCATCTGTGTTGCGTTAAATCATGGGACGCGCGGCCTAATTTAAGGCATACACGTCCAGTGCCAACCGCTCTCCGCAGATTCCCAACGTTCCACTGACTTTATTCGAAACAACCTGTCTTGAATGTTTTTTTTTTACTAATTAGAACATCTTTAAGTAATTTCTCCTTGCAAAACCATTTTGGGTTTTGCAGCGTTATGAGTTCCGGTGTCAAAATCGGAATCGCTGTAAAATGTCGTCGCGTGGAAATTGTTTGAGATGCTTGGAGAAAAATTGGAAAATTCCACTATCAAAGTGGCCGAGTTTGAAATGCACACACCCCGAGTTGACGCGCATGTCATTTTTCGAGAAACGTTAAGTCGGTAGAAATCTGAGGAAGCTCTTGATGACTGCCGTTGATTTATTGGAGGTAATTGTGAAACAAAAGCAGTGCAGTTTACTTAACAGCATTTACATTTGGATACTTGCTTAATATTGATAATCAGCAACTATTTCCTGTTCAGCTACGGAGCTTCCGCAGATTTCCTTTGAACTCCTGGAGGGCCTATTTGCATGGTGTCACGCAGGACTTATGGCCTTAAGTGTGAAGGCGGCGGCGGTGGCTGCCTGGCGGCTGGGAGGGTAATGCGTTTGGAAGGAGCCAGCGCCCGCTTGCCCATACCGTGTTCAGATCTGGCAGTCATCCAAGATGAAAGGTGGTTCTCAAGTGCGGGGAGCTTGATGGTCTCGGCCAAATCACTAATGACCGTCGTATAATTTTCAAATTTCACTTAATACACGGCACCATTCTCCTGAAATATAAAAGTATCGGTAAATCAGGTGATTGACGGCCAGCGAAACTGCTCATCGCAGAATATGAAAGATCGGCGTCTAGCATTAGGGATAAGAAATGCCGAGTGACGTTCGTGTTTAAAGATATGCTTGAGGGAAACGACTTGTGTTAGCGTGCTCCACCAGGGCTCTTCCCTGACACTGTGGCACGCTTTGCTGATTGAAGGGGTTCTGCAGGATATTTATCCACGTTATGACAAGACTGAATAGCACAACTCGAATATAATTGGCATACAAAATATATACGTACACAACAACAACCGCCATTTGCCACTAAGTGGCGGTGCCGTCACCGCGGCGCTTGTGCCAGGCTATGTGCACTTTAACGTGGGCTTATATGTACATACACACACGAAGACTCATTGGTTTTGGGCAAGTAGTGGTGTTCAGCGCGCACTGTGCTACGAATCTACCGCCCTGAGTTGTATTCCCGGCCACGGCTAACATTGGTGATGAGTGATATCTGAATTGGTTCTGGATAAGCCCTTCATCAACCCTCGCTGACCATTCTGGGGAGGTATGTTCTAGCAACCCCACGACGGGCAACAGCATGGAGAGGCCTTCGTCTAAACAAAGGGAGTCTCGAATTATTGCGCCAATGTTTTTTCTGCCCATCAGTGTCACCACCCAAGTATAGTGTTGATGCTTTCTTTTCCTTTTTCTCTTGTAGTAGCTCGTAAGGAAATACCCTGAACCAGCAGCGAGAGTTAATCGTGGTCACCGAGACCCGAGACGTAGATCCATGGCCCAGCCGCCGCCGCTGTCGTCCCATGGCTTGCTTTATGAAGAGGCAAACCAGGCAGCGTCAATCTTAAAAGTTGGTACAGAAATACACCTGCAAGCGCTGCACATTCGTGGGATTCCCCGAGGGCTTCATGCCGGCGTTGCTAAACAATCTATTTATTAACCTCGGGCACTGCGGTGGTCCCATAGGCATCAACATGGACGTACATTTTTAAACACTGTTTGCTTTTTTTAGTGTTTGTTTTTTATGGAATGAACATCTAGTTTGCGTGCGGTCGAATAACCAAGCGCGTTGAATTTATGTCGAAACACGGTCACAATTCATCGGTCGGAAATCGCATCTCCGCCCAATGACACCACAGGGCATGAACACAGTCCACCTTTTTAACTTTATAACGACAGAAAATGTCAGCCTCCATTGTCGCCTATCTCGGTAATAAAGATCATGCCCTTTACCCACGAAAGCCTCGACGAGCCTCGAAAAAAACTCTTGCTCGTACGTACGTTATGTACGTGTGTACACTGAACTTCTTTTGCACCGCACCGAGCCAGCCGCGCTAATTGCTTCAGGAGGGCCCTGAACATTGGGTCGTTGAGACAGTTTTATTAACGAGTGTTATTGGCATTGGGCGGGCGTCCGGGACTGCCGAGAGAAGAACCCACACTCTGCGAGGGGCGTAACGTCGACAGCTCCGGACAGACAGAGTGAACAAATCATTGTGGCACCGCCACCTCTTGGCCACCTTCCAGCCATGGCTGACGAAACTTTGAATTCCCAGGCAATCTGCCGTTCGAGTGCTGAATTGGCTTAAGCTTGCTTAGCTTGTAAAGTCTGTTAAAATTGGGCACATTCAAGGTGATCTCGTCGCAGGAATACAATTAATTGGGCACTGGATAGTTCTCCCCTATGGATACAGTTCTGAGCCAATGGATGAAATTTCTACATTCCTGTGACAATGTTCAGTGCATCGGTTAATAAAGCCTGATGATTGATATTGATTAAATATTGCGACATGGCTTTCCAGAGTAAGCCACCGTCTGTGGTTTTTTGATGTCGTAGCCCATGTGGAATAAAAACAGCACAATTATTAAATTGCGAAAATGTTGATGGGCCCTTCCCTTACGTCCTTGACAAAATGAAGCAATACCTTCAGCTGCTCAGGCCGCCTTGCCATTCTCTGTAAAAAAAAAAAGAATCATCCCCTACTGTTTCACCTTTTTACACCCTCTCTCACTTGTAGCCTGGCCCTCCCTTCACCCATATAACCACTTCTCCTATTCTCAAGGGGGGTCCTTTTGAGGTGGAGAACAGACAGGGAGTGTGCACACAACAAAGACCAAGATTTCCCCGCGAAACACGCCGTTGGGGCGAGTGTTGTTCGCGAGCACTTCTGAAGGCTAACGCGACACAAGAGAGCGTGGTGTGGCTGCCCTCACGCCCCAGAAGTGCCTGTTTACGCACCGCACCAGCCAACCGAACGGAGGCCCAGGACCGGGTTCAGATGTTCGTCACCGATGTTAGCCGCGAGTGGGAATCCAATTCGGGTCACCCAGGGTCTCGTATCTCGGTGCGCTTACCACTTCACCGCCACTCCCCTTCACGTGGAGCGCACGCGTGCACACTCGCACACACGCGCACACCGACAGGTATACAGATGTGTGGTACCATTATTTTATATACAACTCCTATTGAGGCGAGGCCATTGCCCGTTGGGCAATTGTCAAACTTGGCGGCTCGGGCAGGTGCGTGATGTATGCGTGTCGCTCTGCGTCGGTGAGCTAATGTAGTCGCGCGCGCTTAACATTACGCTCTGTCATTGCTCTTGCTCAACAGACTAAATTCCCCCGTGGCTGCACTGACCCCGTTCCGGCTGCAGAAGTGAATCGTGCTTTTGTTGCAAAAAAAAAACTAGATGGGCATGTACCGGGCGAGCAACTGTCCCCGCTCGAAAAACCCCAACAACAGAAAGAAAAAAATCGACAACCCGAATCTTCGGCACGCCGCCGTGATTCACCGCAGCGTGACGGGGTCCGCCGCCCCCCCCTCCCCGTACTCGTGTCCCCTCGACCAATCGGCAAGCAGCCGATCGGTAACCGGGGGGGGGCATCGCTCAGTCGGGCGATTTTTGGTGGTTGTCAGGTGATGGCGGCCGACAATGCCAGCGGCTTGGTTATCAGGCTGGCGTGGATCGACGCGTAGGAGGAGAATGCGTCACCTCTGCACTTGCGTAGGATGCTTTGATTTGAAGAGAACTTGAAAATGAACAATGGCTATTTATTTATGTAACTTTACGATGGAAGGGAGGAAACCCGAAGCACAGATTGGTCGTCAGGAATCGCCGGAAGTCCTATTACTGTTTTACATGAAGAGGTGAGAACTTAACACGTCAGTAACTGAGATTCCATCTCGTTCGAATCGGGGCAGCGTATTCCTGTGAGTCATTTGCATGGCCTTGTTATTTTTTAATTTAAATTTCCTTGTAAGTAGCTGAGAACTTGGCACGTTCATAGTCGGTGTTTAAAAACACAGCCCCTGAGGAATTGTAATATATTTGGATCAGGGCTATGGCACAGCTCACAGCAGTCGGTCACTTATTCATTGTTACTTTCTAACAGACCCAAATTGAATTAAAACGGACATTCAGTCTTTCACGACTACTTCATGTACATAACTCACAATCGTCAGCAGCATTGTGGAGAATGAGTAATATGAGATAAGCAGACAATCTCTTATTCATATAATCTGTCTCTACATATTCCATCAACCCCCTAAGCCTTCTAGATTGAAAACTCCAATCTCTTTAGAACTGATTTGTGTTTAGTTTGTTTGGCTTTTCCCCTGCACCTCCGATTAGCACGGTTGGCTGCGTATGGGTGTGAAAGAAGTTCAACATACATTCGTTCAACATACATGCATACAAGAGTGTAATTCAGCAGCAATAAATACCAAATCAATGCTGCTGAAATGATGCATTCCCAGAAGGCCGTGGGGCTGGTGGGAATTGGCGGCTGCGGAAATGGATCCGTGGCTACCGCCATGCAAAGCAGTCCGGCCGTGGCGGGCGGGCGGGCGGGCGGGCGGGCGGGCGGGCCAGCCACTGGAGTACCCGGCCGCCCAACTTATCCCGGCATGGGGTTCCTGGGGCCCGGCCACTTAAACACGGCGTGGGATTAGAGCCGGTTTCATAGCGACAATGCCCCCTTGGGTGGCCCTCCCCTCGCTCTGCTTTCCCGTGCCTGCATCTGACACCTCCTTACACACCTTCGCTCAAGAGCTTAAGCCCATTCACTCTGTGTGTTCCTTGGCAGGCCCATTAGAAATTCCTGGCAGCGCAGATTGTCGTTTGCTCTGCAACATGTTTTTCCATATTTTGTGAAAATCGTGCCGTCTCAAGCTTGCGATACTTTCCCCGGATTAGCACGTGGCGAGACGTTAACTCCCTCGCCTGGTATACAGGAGGGGGTCGTAGGTTCAATCTCGGCCCCTGTGACACCTGTTGTATATTTGGAGTTTGCATGTCTCTCCCCGTGGTCACGTGGATTTTTCTGTGGGTCCTCCGGTTTTTTCCTGCACATTTTAAAAAAATGAACATCGTGCGTTTAGAGTACTTGGCTGCTATAAATTTCCACGTGATAAGAAGTCACTTCGTTGAGCTATCATTTGCGATAGCTGGGTCGCTTCTGAAAAGAAGAGCTGTATAGCTCAGTCGGGCCTTACCTGGTTTAATAAAAAAAAATTGCGACATAGAATTGCAATGTATGACTTACTGTTAGTAGCTCAGCTTATTAGAGAGTATATTTAGTATATTGATGATATTGATGTAGTTTATATTTAAGTTTTTTACGTGGTGGTTTGGCTGCTGCAGCTCCTTACTATTAAAATTCCTTCCCTTTTATTACTGCTAACCCTACTTCCTCCCTTTGTTGCTGCTAATCATACATAATGCACGGGCATAATATGACTTTGAGACCCCCCCCACCTCCTACGCATCCCACAAGTAGTGACTAATCCCATATCTGCATTTTCCATAAATATGCTAAATTCCTCTGATATGCAAATTCCTTTGTCAAGGCGCCCTTCCTCCTCTAATCCAGCTTAAATATACGCTGCCAAGCTTGGTGGTGTTCATTCAGACGTTGTCTTTCCGACAGACCTGTTCTTCACCTGACGGCTGCTTGCGTTGTGGCCGAAACGTCGCGAGAATTGCATTTATTATGTTTTATTTTTATTATTTTATTATTTCCCTTCTACGTGACTTTACCGAAAGAATCAAGAAGAAGAAAAAAAATAGTTTTAACAGTTGAGTTTTTTGTGGGTAACATCTCGTGTCGGTCCGCACTTCTCCAGGTAATCTTCGTGCTGCTCTGCACGGGTGCGTCTGTCTGCGCGCTCGGCGCTGCGGTGTAAGATTTATTTAATTTTATTTTGTTAATACGACGGTGGGGTTTTTGTTGTGTCGTTCTTCACCCCGATGCAAAACTGCGACGTCCACATTTTTTGCGGTGTTTTTCAAGGCGCAGACGGCAGTGGAATGGAATCTGTGTCTCGGATGTCGCGGGTTGTCGGGGAGGTGCGGCTCCCCCGTGAGTCACACCGCAAGTGAGTTGCTATGCAACAAATTAGACGGGGGGGGCGTGGAGCGCCGCATTCGTGAAATTCCAAACTTGCTTGGCTTCATTGTCAAAAGTCAAAGTGTGATTTCTTGCCCAAATGATCGTCAAGGCAGCACGCTCATCTCCTGTTTACAGCCCTGAGCCAGTGGTTGAAATTTCACATTCCTTCCTACGGCGGGGGCGAGTCGATCAACAGGACAGCCATTATCCATAATCGAGGTTTTTGAGTTAGATCGCGTAAATATCAACTTGTCGTTAAACCAGCCACCACCCGACACCGCCGATTAGTAAGGTTTGTCACGTAAGCAAAAACGTGCGAATTCGTTACGATGACATCACAGTAAAACCACAACATTTACAATCTGAGTACGACTTTTCGCCAGTAATTACAACGAGCATCATCAGGCGGACAGCCAGATTTCTGGAGAAATCTTCCTGCCTTGGTTTGAAATGGAGGGATAAATGTGATGTCATCACTTGGGAGCCAATCAGGTGCGAAGGCCAGAGTGGGCGGGGGGGGGGGGTAATGCATGCATATCAATTACCGGTTGGGTTATTCATATGGTAATAAATATACATTATTGTATGCTGACAGCCATTTGCTGACTTCCCCAAGCGGTGGAACACGATTTATTGACTCGCAACGCTCCCTCTCCGATCGTGAGCCCTTAACTCTACCGATGAGCCACCTGGTCCGATTGGTTTAATTGAATCGCCTAAAATTTGCACTGACTCCAACAACACAATGATGCCGTTCAAATGCCAACCAGGGCGATTTACAGAAGATTCCATTTTTGCAATTAAAAACAAGCTGCCCGGGCAGTCTCGTAGGCGACCCTCCACTTGCAACCCTGCACGGAAGCGGAAGCCCTACGGGAGCACACAAACACATGCACGGACGTGCACAAGTTGTATATCCGTACGCTTGCGCTCCAGTGCGCACTTCTGCAAATCACCGTGGTGGGAGGCGGTAGTGTAGAGGTTCGCGCTCTGCGCTACGAACTTGGCGACCCGGGTTCGATTCCCCGCTCGCGGCCAACACCGGTGACGATTATCTGAACCGGTCCTGGGCCTCCTTGGGTCGACTCAGCCTCAAATGAGTACCTGGTGCTGTGCGTAAACATCGGCACTAGGGAGACAAAGGCGGCCGGGAGTGGTGTTGGTCACCCACCAACCTCATGTGCCGTGCCAGCCTTCATAGGTGCTCGCTAACAGCACTTGCCCCAACAGGTTTGTTCAAGCTATATGGGAGATCTTTGTCTTTGGTGCTCGACTCCGTGTATTTGTTAACTCACTTGTGACCACGCAGAGATACAGTGGGTCTGGTGTGGCTCTGACATCGGCTTCGGACACGTCATATTTTACCTGATGGTTTTTGCATATTTGCAATTCGGTGACAACACGTCCAGATAAGAGGTCTATTTTGGAAGAGGCTTCCAAATGATGAAGATAAATGACAAACCGAGCTCAGTATAATGATTTGTTTTCCTCTCTGAAAGAATAACCCTTAATCCTAAAAAATACACTTTTAAACAATTACATATTTCTCATAAATAGTGAGACAAGATGCAGAAAGTGGCAGCAGTTGTGATAAAGTCCCCTTCGTAATAGTGTCAATCTCAATGTCCAAATGATCTGCGTAAAGTACCGCTGTTATCCGCATGGTTATCGGCAAATGAACATAGCTTTGTCGGATACATTTTCCGCTGCTTCTGCTTAACGCGGATAAGGCCAGGGTTAATGTTCCAACATGTCCAGGTGACTCGGGTGACTCCGATTATCCGCATACAGATACAGATAAGAGGAAGAATCCATCCACTGGTTATTGCGTTTTCTGCCGGCCAAGCATTTTCAATTACAGTTGCCAGGCCAAAAATAATGCCCTCTGGTATCTGATTAGTGCAGCTAATATGCTCGCAGTGTTCGGCCTCGTGTGTTGGTGGGCCGGAATAAAAACGATGGCCCACCGGGGGGGGCCAAGGCTCCCCCCCCCACCCCTGCCATGAAAAATGGAGACCGCACGCATGTTGACTCTGCGCATGCCACCGCACTCGGCCGGAGATCAGGACTCGCCGTTCCTCATCCGTCACGCGACGCCTGCAAATGAATTTGTTGTGGAATCTGTAAACGAGTCACGTAAACGCCACAGGTGAAGGATCCAACTGGCATGGAAATAATCGCGTGGTTTTTTATTCATTATTTGGCTGCTATAAGTTTCCACATGATAAGCCTCCTTCGTTGAGCTGTCATTTGTGGCCAGGTCGCTTCTGAAATAGAAGCGAAATGCTTCAGTGGGCCTAACCTGGTAAAATAAAGAAAATAGTTTCGTTTTAGATGTGTTTTGCTCTCCTGTCCTGTACTTCTATCGTGTTTTTGTGTTGTTGTCAATTTCTGGTCCGCCCCTTACTGGACATCGGTGAAAAAGAACTTCATAGCTCATCGGATTCCTCCAGTATAAAATGAAAGATTCCGATAACAATGTATAAACCCGACTCTGCTCACACTTTGCGCGAGTTAATTTTAACGTGCAGCGTGTGCGCGCTGGTAATGCAGCGATTTCCAGGGACCCAATCGAGGTCACGGTCGCCACTGACGTGAGCCGTGGCCAGAAGTGGAACTCGCGGACGCTGAGGTTCACGTCGCAGTGCGCTAACTAACCCCTGCGTCGCTGCACTCCCCGCTCCACCCCTAGCGGTGATTGAGAGGGGAAATAAACCTTGCACGCATCACCCCCAGGAATACTGAAATGTCTCATTGTGCAATATCGTTGGAGTATATGGCGAGAGAGAGAAAGAGAGAGAGCCAAAATGCAGCATTTTCAGATGCGAGAAGAGGCAAGGAGTGTAATGGTGGGGTGTGGGGCCAGACACGTGAGTGTGTGGGTGCTCGTTAGAGATCATTTTAGCCACCGCGTCTCCGGCTCTTGGTGGTTTGCGTGGAGCAGAGAGTGTGGCCTCATGGTGCGATGCTGCCCCTGTGCACTTGCGAGAATGGCAGCTGAATAAGTTATGCCGGCACACACGCTCTGGAGAGCGCTGTGCCATCTCAAGTAAATATCAAAGCGCCGCAGTCACATGTACCGTGGTTTTTTTTTGGTTGATTCCCCCATTCACTAGCAGCGTGTAATGCTCGCAAGGTAGGGCCACCGGTACCCCAAGACATGAATAAAACATGTAATTGATCGTAATGTAATATTCATGTTATTTTAAACTAAAACTCTGAGCGCAGCACATTTTTGCCACCTTGGTGGCGTTGGGCCACGTGCGTGCGTGCGTGCACGTGCGGTGGTGGTTATGTAATGTCGGCGGCTGCCCCGAGCAAGGTGATGGCGTCTGCTGGAGTAGGCCCACATGTTAGGGGCAGCCAAGGCCCTGTGTACGTTTATGTAAATTGCCGATCACATTGTCGGTAAATAAACGTGGACTCCTCCGTAGGTTTGCGTTCATAGCACGGATGTTATACCGCAGACGTTATTCTTTTCGTTTCCGAATTGTAATTGCACGTGACTCCTAATTACCAACTCGTTATGCGTTGACTGACCTCTGCCATGGTAATGTAGAGTTTCCATCACTGGCTTGAGGTCATTAAAAGAGATAGCAATACAACTACATTTTATAAAGAACCTTTCCAATGATTAGCCTCAAAGCGCATCATTGAGAGCGAGGAGATGCTCCGACCTTCTTGATGCTCGTAAATGGTCTCCGTAATCGGATGTAAAAATCGCTTTCTCACGCGGCGAGCGAACGTCTTTCCACAAACAAAAGTTCCCGCAAACAACCGCCAAGCGTGGGAGCCGCTGCTCCCACCCCCCCGCTTAATTAAATGTTGCGCGTCGTCGTCGTCGCTGCGCGAAGGAACCGCGGACGAGCTCGGGTTAGAAAGGGAGCAGCTGTTTGTTGTCGGCGTGGAGGGCAAAGGCGGTGTGCAACTTCACCGGGTTTGCCTGAAAATCCCACGACCTCTTGTTTTCGTTGCGTCGGCCGTGGTAAAGCAAAGCAGAGGTCGCAAACGGGTTTTGATTTCTTATCCGTACCCGTACCCGGCCGCACCAGGGTCGCAAACGGGTACCCGTACCCGGCTGGGTACGGGTAGCCGGGTATCGGGTAGGGTATCGGGTACCCGGTTGCGACCTCTGTGGTAAAGTCGGCTCGTGCGCCAGGTGGCAGGTGCTCCCGGCGGGTTAGAGCACCACGAGAGACGGCGACGGCTTACGTGGAGGGCTTTTGTGCTCCAGTGGATTTATCACGGCTGATGATGATGTTTCGTTCACCAGTCCATATATGTCATTGTAATTTAAGGTTGGTAATTCCCAGCAAATAAAAAATATAGGATTACTGCGGAAAGGAAACCGTTGACCGAGTGAATTGGTTCTCTGGTGAGCATGCAGTCCACTGTGCTGTCCAGCTGAATGTGTCGTCGCTAAGGGAGAGAATATTTATAAAGGGGGTTGACTCAGTGAAAGGTAGTGGCATTGAGGTCACCGATGTGGGTGTAAGACGGATTACAGCAGCATTGAATGTGCAGCCGTGTTATCCAGCATAGGAAGGGCTGAATATTTGGGTGGCGATGACGATGCTAATAATAGCGATGAAGTCAATTTGTCGCAGTTGTTTGAGAAACCCTGAATGGATTTAAATGATTCTGGAGTCAAACGCCGATTGTCTGCATCATAGAGTCACGTGGCAGCCTGGTTATCGTATTAATAACACGGGAGTTATTTCATGTTGCATATTATTTCATGTTCCCAGATATGTATTTTTTTTGTAGCTGAAATCACACCTGGGTTTGTTGAGCCAATTTCATTGCTAATAGATCTTCACTTATAAAGAGTGGTATTGCAAGATAAAAAAAACCTCCCTCTATTAACAGTTTGCATTGGTATATTTTTATGGGCAAAAGTAAAATGAGGAAAAGTACTCATTGCTATTACCAGTGTGTTTATTACCATACAGCAATGTCAAGTTATTCTTTGTATCCATTCGTAAAAAGAAATAAATGGGTATGGACAGCTATTGCTAAATAAATTGCAGTGGTTTCAAAATTCTGTGGCCAAATTGCTTTCCTGGCCCCAGTGAAAGTATTCGTGAATCACACCAATGTTGAGAGACTTAAAATGGTTACGGTGAAACTCGGATTGGAATTTAAAATTCTGGTCATGGCATTTAAAGGTGCGGAATAGGCCAAGCCTCTGTTCGTGCCTTGTGGGATTCTCGCAGCGACAACAAGAAACGGATCGTGGTATTGTGATTAGTCGAATTGTGTACCTTTTTTGCAGAGATGCATTTTCTTTTAAGGTCGGCTTTTAAGAGGTATTGGTTCCTGCACGTGGTACTATTAACAGTTGTCTGTGTGTGTGTGTGTGCGTGGGTCGTGATCGTGCAACGGTTAGCACGCGGTGCTACGAACCCGGCGACCCGACTTCGATTCCTGCTCACGGCCAACACCAGTGACGATTATTTGAACCGGTCCTGGTTGACTCGGCCTCAAATGAGTACCCGGTGTGATGTGTAAACATCGCCACTCGGGAGACAACAAAGGCGGCCGGGCGTGGTGTTGGACACCCACCCCCTCGTGCCGTGCCGGCCTTCATAGGTGCTCGCTAACAGCACTTTACCCAACAGTCTATTGAGGCTAAACATGTGATCGTTGTCTTCTGGTGCTTGTGATTTTTGTTTTGGTCTTTTTCTTAATAGTTTTTTATTTATTTTGCACGGTAGAAATAGGCTTTTCATTTTCTTGGCAGCGTCCGTATATATGGGATTTGGTCCTCATGTATAATTAATGTACAGCGTTACGCGATGCTATGAGCATGAATGACGCTAATATAAAATGAGGTTATTATCATCTTCCCTTTGGGGGTCATTAAAATGAGTTCCATTGTGGGAAGTTAACGGTACTCCCTGGTTCTTTCGGTAAAGTGACGTAGAAAGAAAATAAATTAAATAGAATACGATGTTTCGATTGCAACACAAGCAACCGTCATCAGGTAGAACTACATTTAGAAGAGAGACAAAGCACAGACACGGAGACACACACACAGACAGACACACAAATTTAGCAATCTTTGGAGATGGCAGTCAACCAGGGCATGCGTCCACTGTGTGCTAGTCGACTCGCCGTGTTGCATTGCACCACATTTCCAAAAAAATAGCTTCGTCTGCTTTCCCAAACGGCCCATTTCTTTCTCCAAAACTTACCATTCGGACCTATGGGAGCCTTGTAAGTTTTTTAGTAGGAATTGGAACACTTTGACCGTGATGCTGGCACGCTACGTTCGTACTCGTCGCAAATTACGCGAGGGGATATTTTGACGTTCGCTCTGAAGCTGACGACGCGTAATATTTGATGGTTAACGTACGTACAGTACGTTGACCTTCTTTTGCACCCTACGTAGCCAACCGTGCTAATCAAAGGTGCGAGGGAAGGACTGCGAACTAACACACAGGAAATACACTCCACGCCGCAGTATTAATTGGGGCGGCCTGCCAGATTTGAACCGTGAACTTCTGCGATGAGCGGCACCGCCAGAGGCGACATTTGAACACTGCCCCAAATTAGGTCGCCCGACACTTTGAGAAGTTTATTTTATTATATCTATAAAAAATGCGCGAGTTAAAATAATGATGCGAAAAGCTAACCTACTTAAAATATGCACGATTGCTCGTATGAATTTTGCCCATTGTTTGTTTCTGTCAGTGTCGTATATGAAAATTACAGATAATTAAAATCCGATGATGAGACCGATGAACAAAACAACAATCACGCATAATTGGATACAGAGTGAGAAAGAGACAAATGAGCGATGTGGTGTGTGTGTGTCTAAACGCCTCCTCCAATGCAGAAACGGCAGCTATAAAACCTGGGCGCCCCTGTCCACAACCCATGTGTAATTCATAGGCGAGGCTGCACGTGTCATTTTGGATCGGCGGAAGAAAGGGATCGCGACCAAAGCCGCCCCCCCACACACACCACGTGTGAGTTCTGCACGCATAGCTGACTGCTGCGCGTTTGCTAGATGCTCACCCAGTCTTGGGAACCTTCCACAGTACTAATTGGATCACCTTGCTTTTGCTATATATTGTCTCCCAATTAAGAGGCACCATTAAGACCTCTGCTGAGCCCCTAAGCTGTGCTATTTACTTAAAAGCTTATCGTGAGTTTTTTCTTTCTTAATTAAATGGTGACACACATAGAGGGTTTTGTCAGCAGGCGCTATCGTCAAGGTGGCAGAGTTTCTGCAGAAGCAACCTGCCGTCTTTGCATCAGGACACAGAGAACATTTTTGCATGGAAATATGTTTAAAAAGAAAAAAACCCGCGAGAAGAAAACCGTACGCGTTGTTACAGAAGTGTAATTTGAAACAGAATCTGAATTGAGCCGGAGCGGCCTGTGTGATGCACTGTGCCAGGCCACTGAGCCAGTGCACACGCACACGCCGCGTGCCTCCTGATCGTGAGGTCCGGACCCAAGGGTGGACGAGCTAAAATGATCGCTGCTTGATCCACCGTGCTCGCCACCCCCACCAGTACCACCACCACCAGTACCACCACCGGCTCATCTTGGCGTCTTTGTCCTGCGAGCCTGAGAGCTGCAAAAGCTAAAGAAGAAAGAAAAAGGGCAAAGCCAAACAGTCGCGCGGGGATCGGCTTTGAATTTTGACTCCTGTGTGAGATCCGATCGAGTCGTGTTGCGTCGCTGACCTGTTTTGGGGGGCTGGTAGTGGTGCTTGCACTGATACCATGTGGCCGGGTGATATTGTGGCATCTCGCAGTGGTGTCGTGGTGTTTGCACTGATACCATGTGGCCAGGGCAGGTTGATTTCGTGGCACCTCCATATGGCCTCGCTTAATTTATATTTCCTACAATGGCTGAGCAATAATATTTACAGGAACGATTCAAGCAGCATTCTCGTTGTGGCAAAATGATAACCGATCAAAAGCGGCATTGTACGTAACATGTCTGCGATAGAAATTGAAATGTATTTTTTATAAACCTTGATTTTTTTTTACTTCCCATCGAACCAGTTTAAGTTGTTCCTGGAATGTATGCAAGCTAAAGCCTTTGTTTGTCAGCTGTGCGATAAGTGTTGCGGAATTTAATAAAGGGGCTTTTACGTTAATTGGACAACGCGTGGAAGCGTCCGCACGCCGACCGGGCGGACCCAACGCGTGCACGTGGAGTAAAACCAATAAAGAAGATCCTACAGATCTTCACTTAAAAATGCCCCAGAATTGGTGTTTGCTCTCGGATCGATTGCCGCTCGGCGCTGAAAGTACAAATTGGGCGGCGGTCGTGGAGGGGAATTTAATTTGTCAGCTCGCTCGGTGATCTCCGTCCCGGTTCGGGAGTTGAAGCGCATCGAGGGGTCGATGGTGTTGCACCCAGAGGAGCTGCTCGTGATTTTTCAAAGCCATTTGGCCAACTCTGAGAGTCGGGAGGTGAGGATTTCCAGAGTTTTAAGCGATGTCCTGTATTTGATTGGTGCCCCAACCAAATTGGCGTTGTTACAACGATGCCGGCAGTGCATGACAGCCTCCCGGAGCTACTGCCGCCAACCTATCGTCATCCCGAAATGTCATAATCCACCTTAAGTCTGCTCGCACTAGCTGATTTTACTGCTCCATCTCCGCGGTGGAGGTCTTCTCCCGGACGCGGTCCATCTCTTGGCCGACGCTCCTCCGTTATTGCCCCTGATCATCGGTCACCTTCCCCTCCATATATTACAGATGCAAAAAAAAAAATCTTCTCTCAATCAGAAAATATGAAGCGATTTCAATAAGATTTCATTGAACGCATTAATGTATGGTTGTGCAAGTCTCCGAGACATGTGCTTTCTGATAACTACGTGACGTCGCAGTTTAATGAGCCTTAACGGATGTACTGTTGCTAATTTGATACGAAGTTATAATGACCAATTGTGATTTGACTGGGATTTTTATTTATTTAATTCAAGGTATATCTCAAAGTACTTCAGCTGCTTGTCTTTCTTTGCCATAATATGTAGGCTAACATTCCATCACGTTCAAATTCGATGATTTTTTGGATTTCTGGGTTGTTGATCGATTACAAAAATATCTTATTAATGCACACAAACCCACGCCATTCTGTAAAAATAATGTATTTTAATTACTCATGCAAGCCTCAAAGAGCCTCAACAATTTTAGGTGGGTCCTGCATTGAGATGTTTGGCCAGTTTTGGATGTGGGAGTGTGGTACCCAAGTGACAAAGATCCTCCGTGTAGCCTTAGCAGACTGTTGGGGCAAGTGCTGTTAGCAATAGCACCTATGAAGGCCAATACGGCACACAAGGGGGGGGGAGGGGGGGTGAGTGGCAAGCACCACGCCTGGCCGCATTTGTCTCCCAAGTGGCAATGTTTACACACCGCACAAGGTACTCGGTTGCGGCTGAGTTGACCTAGGGAAGGGATAATCGTCACTGGTGTTGGCCGTGAGCGGGAATCAAACTCGGGTCATTGGGTTCGTAGCGCAAGAGCGCTAACTGCTACGCCACCGAAGAAAAAACACACACAAGCAAGAGGTAATTCTCAGTGCTCTGCACAGATAGATTCAACAATCCATTATCATGTTCATTGTGACATCATTTAGTTTTTATATATGTTTTTATTTAAGCCCCAGAAAGAGCTAGGGTCTGTGGCCAGGGAAAGGGAGGCCTGGACCAACCCTACTCACGACGCTGATGCCACCGCGACCCTCACCAGGACAAGCGGACTGAGGAACGAACGAGCGAACACGTATGCGTTCAATCGAAGCGTAAGGGAACCGGTGTTTCCAATTGCCTTCGGACACATTGAAAAGAATTGTATGCATGGCGTGTCGCAAAAAGCAATACACTAAAACGCAATTATGGAGCTTTTAAGAGACGGAACTTGAAAGAGCATCTGGTCAGCAGAGCACAATGTACACAACGGGTGGTATCCATTGAACTATTCATTAAGACAAGGTGGTGTTCTCAGCCATTCCCCACACACACTGCACAGCACTGCACATGCTTATACCTCTGCTTATGCCGCTCGGTTTACCGATAAACTTTCTTTAAAAAAAAGAAAATGGATGGTGTGACATGAATATAACACCGGAGCACAGCGCAGAAAGTCTTATGTTGAATTTTGAAAAGGGAGCAAGCTTTTAGATGACAGCTGTCCGGGCCTCTGGCGAGCAGAGTTACACAATAAGCTGACCGAGATCCACTACGTCTTGTGCAAGAGAATATTGAGCAACCATGCGGTAGAGATGGAGAGTTATTATGGGTTTTTTTTGCGTTGCAATCGTGGGTAATTGTCACATTTGGTATTTGGGTGATCACAGAGGGTGGCCTACCTTTTACAAATGATGTCACATCATCACCACCACTATCATCGTCATCAGGAGCAGCCATGGCCAGTCTACTGCTGGATCAAAGCCCACCCCAAGCCACCACCAATTCTCACTACCCTACGGTGACTGCCCATCATCCCTTGTAACGACGCGTCCAGCCCTTCCCAACGTCTCTTACGTTTTCGACACTTTTCGTGAACCTGGATACGTTCACCAATTCACGTCTTCCTCTAAGAAGCTTCAAACAAAACTATTATTATTTTACCAGGTAAGGCTCCACTGAGCTCTTTAGCTCTTTGTCAGAAGCGACTGGCCACAATTGATAGCTCAACGAAGTGGCTTATCACGTGGAAATTTAAAGCAGCCAAATAATCTGAACGCACGTTGATTCTAAAAACCGGAGGACCCGGAGAAAAATCCACGCCACCACGGAGAAAACATGCAAACTCAAAATATTCAGGCGTCAGGGTCAGGATGTAACCCATGACCTCCTGCGTACGATGCGAGCGATTTAACATCTCGCCACCGAGTTCTGCCTCTTGCCGTAATTCCGAGTGTGCGTCTCGGTGAGTGATGACACGCCCGATGCTCGCCGTTCGTTTTGCAGCTCCGTGTGTAAATCCAACGGGAATTATCGGGCAGCTGCGGCAATCGGACTATTGACTCGGTTAAAACCGGCCCCCGGAGGTGCAGCTTCCTAGGTCACCTCGGTTACTTATCAATGGTGGTGAGATGTTGACTACCTCGCCTGGTGTGCAGGTGGTCGTGGGGTTCGATTCCCGAGCCTGACGCTTGCTGCTGTATATTTGGAGTTTGCATGTCTCTCTCTCCATGGTGGCTTGGATTTTTCTTCGGGCCCTCCGGTTTTTTCCCTCCGCATTTAGAAACATGCGGTTTAGAGTAGTTTGCCTACTGTAAATCTCCACGCGATAATCCACTTTGTTGAGCTATCAATTGTGGCCAGGGTGCTTCTGAAAAAGAGCTAGATAGCTCAGTGGGCCTTACCTGGTAAAAGAAAAAAAGTAGTTTATAGGTTAGTTTATCAGCCCTGGCGACACCAATGAACGTGGGTCGGCGAATGCTCAATGTACGCGCGGTGTCGGGCGGGCGACGCGTCACGGTGCGAGATGGGTCGGTCGCCTTCTCGTTGTCAACGTCTCCTGCGTTCGGGTTCCCCTCTTGTCCCTCGCACCCCCCCCCCACCCAGGTCCATCTGGCGCGGCCGGAGAAACAATTGCGGCGTGCAAATCAATGAATCTGCGTAAATAAATCAATGCGCCTGATCATTCTCACAGCAGAGATTTATCGTGGGGGGGCGGTGGGGGGTGGGGGAAAAAAAATACTCGCAGCCTTTGATCGCAAAGACCGGAATTTTGAATTCCGGAAGGTGTCTCGATTCGTCCTATTCGATGCGAAGAGCCCGAAGAAACCTAAACATGACGGTTTTGGCAACCGGATAGCGGTGAGCCACGACTGCGAAACGTGCGCGAGGTGTGATCGAGAATTTCCTTTGCTCGCGTTTCAAATCTCAGAGTGGCATTGCGGTGGTGTTTTGGCAACGTGCTTGCGTGCCAGCAGGTACATCGCACACCCACTGTGTGTTCTGACAGTCCAGGTGGTTTCTCCCTTGTTTTTGCGAGGTTCGGTACATGGATTATAAATATATTTTACTCGTAAGTTATTTTTTGCTCTTCCGATGATTTGCTTGGAAATACAACCAGATGTTACATCGGTGATACATTTACAGTGACGAGCCTTGTATCCAAACACTGGAGTCTTCCACAGACTGAGCATACACAAGGCATGTAATGGTTCACCCCCTTAACAAGAATCGAAGAATTGTCACCGTCTCCTTTGTAATCCTTGTTGTTTTTTCTGTCACGTTCGTTTCATTGGCCTACATATAGCACGTGCCTTTAATATTCACGAGTCGCGAACAATCGATTCTCACGCGTAACATGTGCTCCGAGCACAGGTAATGCCTTTCCATTCGTGAATCGACGAATTGTTGGCACGCGTTGGCATATTGCGTATATGGTACGGTATATGTGCGTGGTGGGGCATTCGTGGGGGTTCCTCGTGACGTGCGGCTCCACGAACGTTTCCCGGTGTGCGGCGGGGAACGGCGGCGCTCGTTAAGGAGCGTCGTTAGTTCGCCCCTTGCCAGGGCCGTGTTTGTCGTCGACTTCTCTAGGGCTGCACCCCTCGCCAGAGGTTCAGAGAGCGGTCAAGTCGGGCTGCCTGATCATTCGCTCCAGCCCATAATCTCCATTCCGGCGAGCTGAGTGGAGCTATTAGTGGAGCTGCTTAGAAAGTCCACGTGAGCGCGATTGAGCCGAGAACCCCCTGATGCATTGTGGTCGTTTCTTCTCTGCCCAGGGGCAGGGTTTTGGCACAAGCCTCGTCCATCCAGTACGATCTTTGTGCTACTGGCTTTTTCATTTCTCAAATGTCTCGCACATTTCTCAAGTCGTCTCGCAGCGCCTTCCTTTTTACACGCTTTTATATTTATATTTAACTCGCTTCGTCTGTTGTATCCTCAAAAAAGCAATCTTGTAACTCACTTTTTACACACTTCCCAATGTGCTATCGACTGCAAACTGCGTATAGGTATGTCATACTGATGACAATACTATATTCAGACATAAAAAATCCAAAACATATATTTTTAAATATCTTACACGCTTTTATTTAACTTACTGTGTGTGTTGTCGTATCCAAAAATCTTGTAACTCAATTTCAACCGTATTCCCAATGTCGTATCGACTGCAAACTTCGTATAGGTATGTCATACTAATGACAATACTATCTTCTATAAAAAAAAATTTAAACAATCTTTTTAACTGCTCTAATTGTCCACGCTCAACTGACGTCTGTAAATCACCACGGTCCCTTACGTCACGGCACGCCTCGGGGAGCCACGCCCAGGGGCGGGGGATGTGGAAGGAGGGGAGGGGCGATGGGGGAAGGGGGCAGGGGTAGGGGCAGCTCGGACAGTACATTTCATTAAAGCGTGTTTAAAAAAATAAGTATTTATAAATATTTTATTCTGCCTTTACGCTACATCCCTCGCATCCTCCCCGCGAGCTTCCTGCAGCAGGCCTCTGCCTCGGACAACGTTCCCTGTCCAGCGATTGCGGCCCACTGTGAGTGGTCGTGCTCCGATATCTTCTCTCCTGAACCAAGCCACTGTCTCTTTAGGTTTCCGTTCTTTACAGCCAAATTTGTTCCACGCGACACCAATCCAATGCCACAATACTCCCCAGTCATCTAATCTCTTCCTTCACATATTTTTCAGATCTCTGTCAATCCTTGAGAGAAGCTGCATTTAGTTCTAAATTAATCCTGCTTTGCCGATATGTAAATCCTGGGTCTGGTGTCACTCGAGGCTTGTGTCATCGTCTCCCGTCGTGGTTCCTAGACATTTAATTCAGGCTGGCCTTCATCTTCTTGGTTCTTTCGGTAAAGTCACGTAGAAGGGAAGTAATAAAA